>CAVNZG010001132.1:0-31951 GCA_963693315.1 Diogma glabrata
ATATCCATTATTTTGCTGCTGGTTATAAAAAACATTTATAAGTGATATATACAGACGTTAACAGACGTCAATATAAATTGAAAAGTGAAAATAAAGTTTTGTTTCGGTAAATAATTAGAGGAATTTAAGGGATTGTGAATATAAAACGATTGTTACGACTACATTTTGTCGTATTGTCTGAAATAAAGTTAAGCTGCGCTTGTAAATCAGTCTTTACCTTCTGCACAAGTCGTTCGAGCCCCTTCCTTCAAAAGGTAAAATGCACGAACGAATTAATCCCGCCCGGAGAGACGCTGCCATAAACGTGAATAAACTTAAAGACCTAAAAAATGTCGCCGATTGGGGTGACCAAAACCTGGTCAATTTCAACTCTACCCTAACACAGCTGTTGATTGTTTCCAGATGAAAGACCGCGTTCCTCAATGATATTTTTTTCAGTATGTGTGATGAACCAATAGGTGAATGTTAAAACATTCTTTTATTGGGTGTTACAGTTTCAAGTGACCTACTCTGGAACGATCATGTAATGGCGATGGCAAAAAGCGCGTCTAAAAAACTCTGCCTCCTAAATAGATGCAAAAAATTTTTCACTCCATACCAATTGCTCCATGTTTATAAGTCCTATATTCGTCACTGTATGGAGTACTGTTGTCAAGTTTGGGCTGCTGCTTCTGTTTCCATCTTGGCCCTCTTGGACTCTTCAAAAGCGGGCTATACGAATTGTGGGTGATCGAACTTCGACATCAAAACTTGATTCCCTACAACATCGTCGCACTGTTGCTGACCTCGTTGTTTTTTACAAATATCGTCATCAACAGTGTTCAGATGAAATCATCAGTATCATGCCCCAAACTTATTCTTACCCCCGTTCCACTCGACAATCGGCTACCGCAACCAGTCAAATGGTCGAGATCCCACGCTGTCATACTGGCAGATCGCAGAAAGACTTCTTTGTCCGAACTGTATACAAATGGAATAGTTTGCCGGAATCCTTAGTCTCAGGTCACTTCAACCCGCAGGGGTTTAAAAAAAGCGTTCATCAAGACCAAACGCCAGTTGTTGTGGGACCTAGGTCTAGACCTAGGTGTTAAAAGGTATTTATGTGTTGTTGTGACACATATTGTAAACCCTATAACACAACACATTTTATTCAAAAAAAAAATATATACATATATAATACACAAGCAGCGTTGTCACTCAAAAAAATTAAAATGCCTCCAATTTTATAAAAAAGAGTATCCAAATGTATCCATTTTTTTTGAAAAATGAGACATGATTATTTGATGTTGCCAATTTAAGCAATCTTATTTGAGAAAGACCTAATATCTATATTGTGCGGTTTCAACGCAAAATATACCTGAAATTCCTTTAGTTCATTGCAACATGCTTCCGATATAATGCAACCTTAAGTGCAGTCAATTCAGAATTGTTTACAAAAAATGCGATCGTTTTTAAAAACTGTAAGGTTTGCTACACTGTTCGCCAATTTTCTTTTCCTTTATCTTCTACTGAAAGAGAATAGACGAACAATGTAACAAGTTTTATAAAAATGTTCAAAGATTTTGGAAAACCAAACAGTTAAAATACATTTTAAACAGAATGTTTTCCTTGCGAATTAATTGTTTTTTGTATCCAGTATCCATTCAGTAAATTTTTAAAATAATGTATCCAAATGGATACACATGTATCAAAGTGGCAACACTGTACACAAGCCACCACGAGAACGCGTAGCCATAGGAAAGAAGAGAATACAAAAAGGTATGAAAAAATCAAAAACGACAAATAAACGAAATTTTTTGAATTTCTTCCATATTTTATTCTCATTTCAATTTCAATTTATGCTTTGCTTGCGGATAGACGTATTATTTTGGATTATGATTTTATTTCAGGCTTCAAAAAATATTTGTGCAAATGCACAGGGGTCCCCTAGTTTTATTTTTAATATGTTGTTCTCATTCAAACTTTTGATATTACTATACCAAAAAATATAAAGATTTGATTTTGTTAGGGGAATATTTAATGAACTATAGAATATTTAACGATCGGTATATTCTTCAACGTTTAGAGCAGTGGTTCTTAACCTGGGGTGCTCGGACCTCTTAGCGGTCCGAGTTGGAGAACCTGGGGGCCCGAAGTTCCAATTTTACGAATTTACATGAAACCATAAATACAAATAATTTAAAGAATTTGGTTAAAAAAATGTTTTTTATTTATTATATTTTTTTAAAATATGCGCAAAAGTAATTTAATAACAAAAGAAATTCTAAATAAATCACAGAAACGAATATGTATTTGGAAAATTGAATTGAATTTACTAATGTTTATTCGTTTATATGTTGTTTTGGTAGAGGTCGTGCATTAAGCCATCGTTTCTTTCGTGATATGTGCTTTTAACTTGGACGTTATCGTACTGCTTTTTTATTTAACAAACGTATAAGGTGAATTTCACGTAGAAGTTAGCTAAAACGTGTGCACTCACTACACTGAAATCAAAGAAAAAATTCGGTCACTACAACCTGTTTTGTGTCGTTTCCTGTCACAACAACCTCAAATTCGGTAGTCTAAAATAAAACAAAAATAATCGGTAAAAATAAAATTTGAAGATACAACAACCAAATTGAAGACATTACAATCGAATTAGATGTTAGATTAGATTAGATGACCGCTTAATCACTATAATAACCGAATGATTGAAATTTTTCTTTCAGTTCACGAATCCAATTTCTTATTAATCAATTGAGTAGTTTAGCCGATGGCTAAAATGCTATATAGCTCAGAAATAGCGAGGTTATTGTTCATCTGGCGTACATCACAGCCTTATTCACGTCCCTAAGCGAGCTAAATATTTTTATGCAAGATTTGGAGTGACCGCTATATTTTTTTTTTTAAATAAAACGTGTTGTGTTATAGGGTTTACAATATGTGTCACAACCACATAAATACCTTTTAAGACGTAGGTAGACACAACAACTTGCTCTTTAAGGTGTTGGTTGATGAACGATTTTTTAAACCTCTGCGGATTGAAACCACCTGAGACTATAGATTCCGGCAAACTATTCCATTTTTACGCAGTTTGGACAAAGAAGTCTTTTTGCGATCTGCCAGTACGACAGCGCGAGATCTGGACCGTTTGACTGGTTGCGGTAGCCGATTACCGAGTGGAACGGGGGTGAGAATAAGTTTGATGCATGATGCTGCTGATTTCATCTGAACACTGTTGATGACGATATTTGTAAAAAACAACGAGCAACAGCAACCAGCAACATGGCGACGATTTTGTAGGGAATCAAGTTTTGATGTCAAATCTCGATCACCCACAATTCGTATAGCCCGCTTTTGAACAGAGTCCAAGAGAGCCAAGATGGAAATAAAAGCAGCACCAAACTTGACAACAGTACTCCATACAGGGACGAATATAGGACTTATAAACATGGTGCAATTGGTATGGAGTGATAATTTTTTTGCATCTATTTAGGAGGCTGAGTTGTCTAGACGCGCTTTTTGCCATCGTCATTACATGATCGTTCCAGGGTAGGTCATTTGAAACTGTGACACCCAATAAACGAATGTTTTTACATTCACTTATTGGTACATCACACGTACTGAATAAAATATCTTTGAGGAACTCGGTCTTTGGAAACAATCAACAGCTTTGTTTTGGTAGAGTTGAAATTGACCAGGTTTTGGTCACCCCAATTGGTGACTTTTTTTAGGTCTTGATTCACGTTTATGGCAGCGTCTCTCCGGGCGGGATTAATTCGTTCGTGCATTTTACCTTTTGAAGGAAGGGGCTCGAACGACTTGTGCAGAGTGCTGCAAAAACTATTTATTGGTTTGCTGGTGATTTTCAGCTATTCGTTGATATAAATCAAAAATAAGGTGGGGGACAATAGTGAGCCTTGAGGTACACCAGCGTTAATTAGTTTAGACTCAGACGAAAATCCGTCTAAGGAGACCGAAATGTATCGGTTGGATAGAAAATTTTGAATCAGCTTCACAACATTAGGATGAAAACCATACGCATCGAGCTTGTTGTTGTTGTTGTAGCAGCGACGAGTTGTGGTGCTATTCTTTCGGCTCCAAGTCCAGATTCAGGAACTCTGCTACTGCCCTTGGGCGGTACCACAGATCTTCCTTCGTCAGGTCGGTTGGTTTCTCTGGACAATTGAAAAGGTGGTTAGCATCATGTGGCGTGCCCTCACATATGGGACACTTGTCAACAATTTCATGGTCAATTCTACTCATGTAGTTATTTAAGATGCGTGACCAACCGGATCTTAACTGCGCTAGGATGGTTCTGGTGCTGCGTGGCAGTTTTACCTCTTCAGCAGCGACTTGTGGTGGTTTGCTATTAAGAACTCGATTCGGGGCGTAGTTCTTTATTGTGTCTTCAACGGTTTTGGTATGTATATTTTTCAACACCCTCTTATACGTAGGCTCGTCGATGTTATTTATGTCTTCATTGCTTCTAACATCTTGTAGGTAGCATTTCGCAGTTTTTCTTATGTCTCTAGGTGGTGTTGTCATGGATAAGGTGTCATTACAGGGATGCTGATCTCTATGACAGGACCAAAGATATTGTTTGGTAAGCATTTCGTTGTGTTCACGAACCGGCAATATGTTACATTCCTCGTGCAGGTGATCTCGGTGGGCCATCAAGTGACATCCGGTTGCTGTACGCAAGGTTGCGTTCTGTGTTATCTGTAACTTATTCCAGTGGGTGTCAGCGACTTGGGGGGTCCATATGGGAGCAGCGTTATTTATGAAAGGCCTTCCTATTGCTTTATATGCCGTTATTATTGTGTTTTTATCCTTACCCCACGAACTGCCCGCTAGAGCTTTCAGTGCGTTATTCATGTTCTTAAGTTTTGTATTTACTTGCTGAGCATGAGCGTTGAATTTAAGTAGTGGATCGAATGTTACCCCCAGTAGTTTTGGATTTTTGACAGTAGGAATTATTATGTTGTCGATGCAGATATTGAGTGTTGTGTTTACCTCCTTCGTCCATGTGGTGAAAAGTGTAAAAGTTGTCGTTTCAGTGGACAGTTTCAATTTTTTGGTTTTAAACCATTCATTCAAGGTGTTGAGGTAGGTGTTTAGGACATTGGTGAGTGGTTCCAGGTTGTTTCCTGTTGCAAGCACCGTGCAGTCGTCTGCATATGACGTGATAGTTATTCCTTCCGGTGGTGCAGTTAAACTACTTAAGTAGAGGTTGAATAATGAAGGCGAGAGAACTCCACCTTGTGGAACTCCTTGTCTGAGCACTCTCATCTTAGATCATTCTAGAGTTACGGAACTCAACGTATGTTTGGCGGCCTCTTAGGTAGTTGCATAACCAGCGTTTAATTAGACCTGGCAGATTGGTGTTGAATATGTCGTTCAGCATGTGACACTGTGTCGAAAGCTTTTGACAGGTCAAGTGCAACTAAAATTGTTCTAGCACAGGGTTGTTTTTGGTTTAGACCATCGCTGATTTGGTTTTGGATTCTATGAAGCGTGGTGGTTGTACTGTGTGCTTTCCTAAAGCCATGCTGAGGTGACGCCAATTTGCAAGATTCTGTTAACCGAGGTAGTAGTAGTGCTTCTATCGATTTTGCAACCGATGAGAGGATAGAGATCGGTCTATAGGATTCTCCCTTTTCTTCAGGCTTGCCAGGTTTCCAAATGGGACTTATTCTAGCCGTTTTCCAGATATTTGGTATCTGGAGCGTATTTAGAGATGTGTTGAGTATGGTAGTGAGAAAGTTCAATCCTTTGGGTCCAATGTGTTTTAGCATGATGGCTGAGATGCCATCTGGTCCAATAGCTTCAGATGGTTTGGATTTCTTTATTGCGTTTCCAACATCTTCTTCGGAAAATATGATATCCTCGAAATTTTCAGTATTAAGTTTGCGCATATGTCTTAATACTGACCTGGTTTCTTTTTCATGTTTACTTTGCTTTTCTGTAAACTGTGTGTTGAATTTTGTTGCGCATTTTCTATGGTTTTCGGTTGGGATATCATCGAAGGAGATCATGCAGTTGTTATGCGATTGACGCGGATGTGTTAAACCCTTTATCACCTTCCACAGACTTTTATTTGTGCCAAAGTTTGACTTTCTCACTAAATCTTTCCATTTGTTGCGTTTATGTTCCATTACTAGTTTATTTATCTGCTTGTTCAGGCCCGGAATTCTAGAATCAGTTGGATCTGCCTTACGGATGTCGTCTCTTTGGGAGGAAAGTACACAGGCTTCTTGTGGGAAGTTTGGTTTAATATTTTGTATTCTGCCGGCTGGAATGAAGCGAGATCTGGCTTTGTTAAAAATTTCTCTGAATTTTCTTTCCCCAGAGAGGGCGTCAATTGGTAGAATTTGCTTACTGAATTCTAATTTAGTAAAATTGGTAAAATTATCCCAGTCTGCTTTGTTAAAATTAATGTAAGTCTTCTTCTCGGATTTCATTTCATTTAAGGAACGGCTTTAGGTGATTATGATGAGCACATGGTCTGATCCCAATGCAATTTCAGTTCTCCATTCAGCGATTGGCATTAGTGACATGCTGGCAAGTGAAACATCTGGAGACGAGTATGAGTTGTTTGTTACTCTTGTTGGTTGTGGTTCATTGAGGACTCCAAAGTTGGAGCCGTCAATTTGATCAGCAATATTTTCACCTCTTGAGTCAGTGTTCAAGTGTGAGTGCCATAGATCGTGGTGAGCATTTATATCTCCGAGAGTTAGACAGTCTTTGGTGTAAAATAAATGTCCTATGGACGGTTCATAACCTTTATCACAGCTGCTTACTGGTGGAATATAAATATTGACTAGATTTATCTCCGTATTTCCGGATTTTATTGTAATTCCTAGTTGTTCTAGGTGTTTATCAGTTCCCGGTACTGCTGGTAATGTGGTTGTACGGTAGATAATGGTTTTGTGTATGATAAAGGCAAGGCCACCACCTTTGTCCTTCCCTCTATCCAGTCTTATAATTCTATAATCACAGATACTATCACTAATCTTAGATCTAACATTTAATTTGGTTTCTTGCAAAACCGCGACTAGAATATTGTTTTTATACATAAAGTTGATGATATCATCGATTTTGTTTAAGAGCCCGTTACAATTTAGCTGCATTATTTTCACATCACTTGGGGTTTTCGGGTGTGTGTTCATTCGCATTGTGTTCTGTTGCGAGCTCGTATTTATATGTTGACTTGATGCATAGCAACATGGCGCTATGTAGTTTTTGGTCCATTGCTTATCTGTTGCAAGGCCTGAGCAGTTCTTAAGATGACAACATTCTTTACAGCTATTACACTGGACGGATGTAGTGTTTGCCCTTAAAATGTTTTTGCATATTGCACAATGCCATATTTTAGTTGGTCCAGGATTTCTTTCAATACCGGCCATGACGAGGAGGATCTGAAGCAGTGAGGCCAGTGACAACTGCTTCTTTATCCAAAAAATGGAGCGTCGGAGTAGCACCTTTCGTCGAAATTTTTGTGATGGTCCTTGGTCGGAACTGGGTTCCGAGTACTTCTGGGGCGTAGACCCGTTCATCTAGAGAAGCGCATCGAGCTTGTTGATTAAGTTGGCATGCCAGACTCGATCGAATGCCTTGGAGATGTCTAAAGCGATAACGTATGTTTCACCACCTTTATCAAGTATGCTGTTCCAACAATGCGCTACATAGTTTAATAGATCTTTAGTTGATCTTTTGTTTCGAAAACCTTATTGGCTGTCGACTATTAAATGATGTACTACCAGAAATTTTGAAATATGTATTAATATAATGCTCGTAGACTTTGGATAGGACCGATAGTAAAGCTATTGGCCTATAATTTAAGATATCGGATTTTGGTCCCTTTTTGGGAGCGGGCTGGACATTTGCCAACTTCCAGCACGAGGGAAATATACCAGATTTGTAGGATTGGTAGAATATTTTAGTCAAAGTTGGTGCAAGTTCTTTAGAAAAAGTTTTTAAAATAATGGGTGGAATATTGTCCATTCCTGAGGCTTTGTTAATGTTTAACTCCTTTAAAAGTTTAGCGACTATTTTGGGTTTGAAGTGGAGTTCATTCATATTAACTCCTGAAGACTGGATTTGAGGTATTTCTTTAGGAGTTTCCAAAATAGTCGAGCTCAGAGCAAAGCGTTCAGCGAACAAGTTAGTTTTTCTTGCGGGATCATTGACGATTAAATCACCATCAATAATAGGGAGAATAGAAGATTTTGTAGCAGAATTAAAAGAATTATTGGCACTGTAGAAACTCAAGTCCGAAATAGACATAGACGTAAGTTTTGAAGCTTTCGCTCTGTCAATTTCAGACTTTTCGTTTGAGATAATCTGGCTAGATATTTTATTGGGCTTTAGATATTGGGATCGATTAGCGGGAGTTTTGTTATGAATCCATATATTAAATGATCTACGTTTGTTTCTAAGTGCCGCTTTGGCAGCTTTCGAATACAAGTATTTTTGTTTGGGTTTTACTATGGAAAAAGGAACGAATTTATTGATAGCAAATTGGATGGTTTCTGTAAAGTTTTTAGCAGAAACATTTACATTGTCAGTGTAAAAACAATGACGGTCGAAAGGGAAACCATGGAAAAAATTTTGAAGACCACTCTTATCCAATTTTGAGTAGTGAAATATTTTACGGGGTTTGGGAGCTATAGTTTTAAGTAAATCAGTTTTGATAACTGATGAAATTAAATAATGATCAGAACTTCCAATACTACCTTTCGGGACATCGACACTCGCAATATCTTGCATTGTGGTAAGATAGAGATCTAAAAGAAAACTATTATGACCGCTATTACGGTGAGTGAAAGTTGGGTTTTTAACAATTTGGGATAGACCCTGAGACGCGGCAAAAGTTTCTGCCAGTTTTCCACTATTGTCAACATCGTCGATCGATTTGGAGAATTCCAACCATAATTTGTTGTGGACGTTGAAGTCACCGGTAACGATAACCTCACAATTAGGGGACTTTGTTCTAATCTCGTCCACAATTTTTGTCAGTAAATTAAAAAAGTTTGGGTTGCGTTTGGTGGGGGACCGGTACAAAGCTAATGTAAAAAAAGCAATTTCTGGAAGACAAATCCTTAAAACCATTGTATTGAAGCCATCACCGTGTAGCTCAAAATTTGGAAAGCGTGTATACGCAACACTCTCATGAATGAATGCGCATACGCCCTGATGGATGTTTGAAAGGTGATTTAAGCCTATATTGGGAATTAATCGATTCTATAAAGAGAAAATTTTTAAAAACTTGTGGTTCTGTAAGGAATAGAATGTTCGGTTTGTCGTGCTCAAGGTGATGTTGCATGTGGTCATGGTTAGCGTTCAATTCCCAGATGTTTTGAACATGTATTTTAAAATTTGTTTTTGATTTATATATGTGTTGTCCCTGCAAATACCGTGGACATGCCGCTTTACGGGCGGGTGGATTGTGCATATTTGCTTTAACACTTGCAGACTTGTATCGTTTCTGTTGTACTGCCATATATGTATCAAAAGTTTTATTATTTTTTTTTAGGTTTTATTAAAGAATGGATAACTAAGCAAAAAATCTCATCATACAATAAAATATAACATACGTCAATATTTCATAATAAGATAAAGAAATAATAACAAAATAATAAGTGAAAAACAAATTGTGAGAAATTTGCAGAAAATAAAACAAAAGTAATTGCCAATAATCCAGTAGATGCAGCGCACCCCAGACGCACCGCTCACCACCTCAATGGAGGCACAAAGCCCACACATAATTATATGTTGGTCTGGTCCTCGGAAGAACCAATGAGCGGTACTATTACGGAACGCTGCCTAGCTAAGACTGGGAGTGCTGCCGTTGACTAATTAAAGTTCGTCCGCCAGCATCATCAGGAGATATCATTAGACATCATCTTGGCTAATGATACCTCCTGCCTTTGCCAGTGGTATGTGATATCTCACGCTAACTCATATGTCAATGGCAGGGACTGGAGTACGCGGGGTAGTCAGACCCGTAGATCAACATTAATCATAATCGATCAAAATCGACCCCTCCTGCGGTCATCATATACATACATACTTCCAAATTTCCATGTTTGCAAGAGAAATTTTTCGCATTTTCTTTTTGCTTGAAGAAGTTCTTGTTTCGAATTATGAACAAACAATCTTGCAAACGATGTTAAAAATAATTTAAAATGGTGCAACAAACCTTTTGATGAATTTTACGCTACTGAGAGAAGACCACAATTTCCCACAATTTCAACACGGGTTTAAGGTATTAAAATCAAACAAATCCTCAAACCTTCTTATATATAGTTAGACAGCGTTAATCCTGATTTATTAAAATCAAAAAACTTTACTATATTCACTTCAATAAAGCTCGTGTTCCACATACTTTTGTTTGTTTCATGCTGCTATGATTTGTGTTGTTTCGACTCTCAAACCTGGTTTTTTTGGGAAAATTGCCAGCTTAAAACTAAACTAATATCAATTACTTTCGTGTCTTCCTTCATTCAAAGAGTTGAGCTAAACATTACAAAGGATTAAATAATTCCAAAATTCAAATATCTAGGTTAGTATTTCAGTTGGTAAACAACAACAGGGAAAAATATAAAAAAACTTCTATGATTTCTACTTCGTCTTTTTCTTATTGGTATATTAATTAAAAAAATTCAGAAACGTTTTGCATTCAAAGCAGAATTTCCAGAAAACTATACCAGGTTTTGAATGCCCTAACTGGGAGATATTTCATTTCATAGATACTTCAGAAAATGAACATAGACTGAAAGAAAAATGTCAGTCACTACAACTGCTTTTGTGCCAACCGAATTTTTGTTGTCACTTTGACATTTCACTTGGCTTTTGTCATGTGTCTTCATATGCCGATTTTGAAGGTATGATATCTGAATTTGAGGTTTATTGTGAAAGGAAACATTTAGTTGATACAAAAAACGTTGTTTTTTTAAAAAGACGATCTTATTGACAAATGGATGTAATCAAAAAGAATATCGAAAAGTAGGTTTTGTAAAAGTATAGTGTACTCAATTGACATATACCCACGATAGCTAAATAAACACGTAGGAGTCTTGTATCATAGCCATAACGTATTTGTGTGAGATACCGTTTTCGTCATTAGTGCAAATACAGACTGAGGTCAGATATATACATAGTGGAAGTGATTAAATGAGCGTGGCTACTTAAAAGAGATTCTTTTTAAATATATTTGAGCAAAAGCATCAACCAAAAAGCAATTGACCAAACATTTTAATTGTAGGTATATTTATTATTTCGACTAATACAGAATACTTCATTCAACAGGTAAGGTTTTTAATAAAATTAAGGCATACACAATCAATTAGATACAAACTTATTAAAAATATACGTACTAAAATGAAAAATATCATATGCGTAGTGTTTATTTATCATTTATATAATTTTATTATTTTGCAAAGGGGTTCGATAATACGGTTGGAAAATTTCAGGGATCCCGGTTGTTGAAAAGGTTAAGAACCACTGGTTTAGAGAATGTATAACATTACATACAATGGAAGACATACACATGAAATGCATATATTCTATAGCAGTCGTGGATAAAGAACTAAATTAGTTTTGTGAGTTAATCAAATAATATTGAAAATCCCATCCGAAACACGTAAAATGTGAATTGTAGTTTTTTTCTGAGAAACTTCAAACCATACCTTTGAATTGAAAATATTCCAATTACTTCTTTACTTACTTGAGTTTAATTGATCTCAAAAATCCAAAATTGAAAATATAGTTATAATTATTTTTGAAAAAATTAATTCATATTAGCTGTGTTTTTTCCCGAATATCTCAAAAGCAAGAGCTAACCTAAAAAAATAGCTGGTCAAAATCTATAAGAAAAAATATGATGTGGCTGAAATCTCAAGGCTCTGAGATATCAAGACTTCGGTCTGGGATAAGGATTGTGATATAGTTTTCAGCAAAAAACTTTTATGAGGACATGGTTTTTAGTTTTGGGCAGCGATGTATATCAAACATTTTGTTAAAGTACAAGTTTTTTTTTATCTTTGTTTAGAAATTTATTACAAAACTAACACTACATACTCTACGTTGCCGGAAAATTATAACAGATTATAATTTAACATAATTTAGTGAAAAGATGATACAATCAGCAAAATACTCAAAAACCTCTCCATTTAGCGTTTCGAGAAAATATTACAAAACTACAAATTCATATTTCTTTCAAAATTTCAAAAATATTGTAAAAATTAAATAAAATCAAACTCTTTCAAAATTCTAAAAATATTCCAAAAATTATTACAAAATCAAAGGTTAAAACTTTTTTCAAAAATTCTAAAAATATTGCAAAAATTGTAACAAAATAAAAAATTGAAACTTTTTTCAAAATTCTAAAAATATTGCAAAATTATTACAAAATCAAAAATACAAACTTTTTTCAAAATTCCAAAAATATTTCAAAAACTATAACAAATTCAAAAATTTCCATGTACAATTTCATGTTCAATTACATTTACGTCATAATATGAGCAAAATTTTTTTTACAAAAAATTGACTAAAAAATTAAATGAAATCATTTTTTTGACACACTTGACAATATGTTTTTGACAAACTTATAATGCAATAAAATTCTCAATAATAATAATATTGTAGTGCAAATGTTAACACTACTATAAAACAATGTGTAGTGCTGATATTTGTTTTAAGTTTTTATTTCACTACTTATTTTATACTTTATTTTATATTTTATACTTTAGTGCTTTCGAAGGCTGGTGAAACTTTCACGTGTGGAAAATGCAGTGCTTTTAATTAACAAATATGATTATTGATGTGTCTGTTGATTGACTGCACTCAATCTCCAACCGGAACGTTCTTATTTCCCAAAGAAATGAAGGAAACTCTTTGTGATAAGTTTAGGTTAGTTTACACAAGTTTAAGTAGAACTCCAAATTACAGCACTTTTATTTGACAAAAACAATAACTCAATATTTTAGTTTATATTTATATATTTAAAACTCCAAATAACATCACTTTTATTTGACAAAAACTATAACACAATGTTTTGGTTTATTTTTATATTTTACTTAACTTATAGTTTGTAAACTAAACTCTGTTTATAATATTTAAAATTTGACCTAACGATTGATTTGTCAAATAAAGATTGACTAAAGAACACTGACTTCACTATTGGTCCGCTTAATTACTATTTTAATGAATCACTTGACTTTACGATTTCACTTGGTTGATTTGTAACAAATGACCGTTTAATTGATTTTTCTTAAAATTGACTGGCTTGTTTTATATTTGTAAAATTGACTCTCAAAAATGACTGACTTGATTCGATTTAGTAAAACTGTTTTTTCCGACTACTACGATTTTGATTTAAAATATTACTTTTATAATTTAAAATTGATTACCTTTGGAAATTGATTTTTAAATTGATATTTATTATTAATTGGTATTGCAATGAAAACGACCCACTGACCATATTTTAGTTTTTTGTTATTTAAAAATTATGTACAGTAATCCCTCCGACTGCGCGGGTTTTAACTGCGCGATTTCCACTGCGCGAGATGAGTTTTCAATACTAATTTTCGCACTGCGCGATTAAAATTTCACACTGCGCGACGTTTAAAATTTTTTTTAGAATATGTAGGTGAATTTCGTAAAATTAAAATGAAAAAAAAAATTAAATTTCCCCATGTGGGGAATTCATTCTTTTACAAATCGAACAGATTTGAACAAAATCTGACCGACGGATTTGTGATTTTCCTTAAAAATTTTTTACTGGTATGATATCGAAAAAAATATACGTGTTCGAGGATTTTTTTTTTTGAAAATAGAAGCGATCTAAATTTTGTGATTTTTGGATTGACGACTTATTTTCAAAAATTCATTACTTCGGTTCTATTAATGATAGTAAGCTTTTGTTTTATTTTATTTTAAAGTAAGAAGATGGAATTTTAATAAAAAGTATAGTCAATAAAAATTATTAGCAAATTCCTATTGTTATAAACAAATAAAATGTTAAAATCGATTTTTAGTGATTGCCCTACGTATCCTACGTTCAATTTTCAAGAAAAACGTGTTTTTAACTAAGGGAGAAATTAGTTTTACTGTTAGAAATATATTAATTTATCCAGCGCGGGACAACAAAAATTTATGGAATTTTTATCTTTCCGCGCTCGATAAATTGATTTATTTCTAATGCTACTCGTACACGAGAGAGCAAAATTGCAGATGTCAGAGAGAAAGTGTCTGACTTATTGCTAAACTGTTTACACATAGGAATTTGTTAATAATTTTTGTAGATAACAATTTTTTTTTTAAGTTCATCTTTCAGCTTTAAAATAAAACAGACAAAAATGTCTATCATTACCAAAACCGAAGTTATGAATCTTTGAAAATAAGTCTTCAAGCCAAAAATCACGAAATCCTCGAAATTTAGAACCGCTCCATTTTCCAACCCAAAAAAATTCTCGAGCACGTATATCTTTCTTTTCTTGGGAAATGAGAATTTGGAAGTTTTTCTATATAAAAGCCTTAAAATTTCAGCCAAATCAAATATGTGTCGGTCAGAAAGATGTTCGGTTTGTAAAAGAATGACCCATATATGTAGCAATTTGCATTACATATTCAGTTTATTTTTAACTGTGTGGCTGGAACGTTCAATATAGATCAAATTCAATTTCAAGCCAGTAAAGGTAGAATATTCTAAACAAATTCAGATTATTGATATAATTTTTGTAAATTTAAGTTGCTTTTTGAAATGTTATTTATGTTAATTTATCTGTTAACTTATGAAGTGTTTTCTTTTTTAAGAGTTGTTGAAGTAATACATGTTTTTCAGGCAGTATATATTCATTTTGGTTTAATTATAACTTTAAATTAATTTTTTTTTTTCAATTTTTTTCAAAATTTGGAACCGAACCCCCCATTTTCATACAAAATAGAGTTCACATTGCGCGGTTTTGTACTGCGCGCCGTTTTTCTGGAACGGAACTACCGCGCAGTCGGAGGGATTACTGTAATGTATTTTCGCGAATTAAGCGCTTATTTTAATTTTAATAAAGATTTAGGTTATTAACGCGGAAATATTGTTTTAATAAAATTGGAAAAAATATACGATTTGCGAAAAAGGTGTTATGAAATTGTAATCGAAATGGAAAACTAGAGTTTAGGTCAATGTTGCGTTTTTGTTGGACTATTTATTTATAATTTGGAATAGAAATTTATTTGTGTATAATTTGGAATATTGGGAAATGTTAATTATTGTGTTTGGTTTTTTGGGAAGTTGCTGTGGTAAAACACGTAATTTGTTTTACCACAAATATGTTCATTACATTTCATTTCATACAAATAACTAATTTTAGATTTTTCTAAAAAAATAAATGAAAATCATTCTTTTGACACACTTCACATTATTTTTTTGACAAACTTATAATGCCATAATTCTCTATAGTAATAATAAAATTTCTTGTCATACAAATAATTAATTTTATTTTTTCCAAAAAATTGGGTAAAAAATAAATTAAAATCTTTTTTTTGACACATTTGACAACATTTTTTTGACAAACTTATAATCCCATAATTCTCAATAATAATATGTAATAAAATTTCATGTCAAACAAATAATTAATTTTATTTTTTTCCAAAAAATTAGGTAAAATAATATATAAAAATCTTTCTTTTGACACACATAGCAACATTTTTTTGACAAATTTCCAATGTAATAATCTAGTTTTTGATCTCACATACCAATCCCGATCATCAAAATTTCTCCAAATTCTTTGTTCGTACTCATTATCGCTTAAAATGAACGTTTTTTAAGTCAAAAATATGAAAAATTTCTATTTTTGACACACTTAATGATTTTTTTGACACACTTCCGATACAGTTATCAAACACAGCGTCCTTTCGGACCTGTCTGTTGAGTAAACCTATTTAAAAAAAAAAACTTTGAAATCCCTCCAGCGGTTTTCTAGATTTCGTAGGTAATAACCGGCCGGCCGGCAGACAGACATACATTTTTTTTTTGCTTTTTTAGAATCTGTAGGTCCTAAAACGTCGAGAAATGCCATAAAAAGTGGAAGTAAGAATTTCACTTTTGGCTCATGAATGTAATACTTAGGTCTTTCAAACCGAAGTAATTGGGTTTTATTTAGGAAGGTTTTTCTTGTAAACAAGTGTAATTGGTTGTTTGAATTTGGATATTGAAAATATGGATATTTGGAGTATTACAAATTTATTTTGGAATCAACTGTTGGTTTAAAAAACACCTGAGTTTCTTACATAGAATTATAAAAACCATTGGGCATATATTGGGGATTTCTTCATCTAAGGATGCCGGTTATATGAACTGGAATTATTTTTATACTTTTGTTGGTGGATCAAGTTGATTTCTGACAGAGTTTTTTCAAGTATGGACATAGTACAGCGCCTCATTTTGATTCAACGGTACCAGAACCTGGATAGCGAAAACTGAAATTCTACTTCCACGCTGTGCTACCTGGGTAACGCTAACAGAATTAAGTTGGTGTAATTGAGAGGGGCAGAGTAAATACTGCTTATACTCAATGATTCTACACCATGGCGCGTCATTGGCGCTACAAAACCAATGCAACTCAACCGTCTATTCTCCATGATAGAGGTGGCTTGGAGCGGGCGTCTGTCTTGGTTCATGCGGCTCTCTAGATAAACGTGCAAAAACGTTGTTTCTGGTGACCTTAAGATGCAAAACGAACCCATTCACAAAAATTTGGGCTGGACGAAGGGCTAACCCCCCATTTCCGTAAAAAATTATTTATCATGAATTCTGTACACTGGCCTCGGATTATCTCGGACTCATTTCAAGAACGACCTATGAAACTGTACCCGGACTACGGTTTGAAAATGGGAACCTGGAACGTGCTAAGCCTTAGAAGACCAGGAGATCTACTAAAACTTACAAACCAAATCGATAGCTACACATTAGATATATAATGGCATTGCAAGAATTAAAATGGCCAGGGAATGGAATCCATGAAATAGCAAAACTACTATCTACTATTGCGGTCAACAAAACGGAGGAGAATTTTAAGGGGCAAGATATTCCTTCTCAATTGTACTTCCATTTTCCGTCTTATTTAGCTATAGTAATATATTATAGCGTACCTCGAAAATGTAAATATTGTTAAGTTTTTCTAACCTTACTTCGAATTGGCCTAACTCACAATTCGATAAACGCAATTCCCAAATCTCTTCAGAGTTCGATCACTGATTAGTAAGCACAACCACCAGGTTTTATTAAGTATTCAACACCTTATTTGTTCCACAACAACAGGAAAACACAACAGCAAACAATATTCCTAGCTAGAATATTCTTTCAACAGCTTCAGAAACTCCAACGGTTGGTTGTAGAAATTTCCAGTAATACAACGTTCAAAATAATACACAAATTATTTCTACTTAATAACACTTATAACCTTATTACACTTATAACTTTACACAAAAACTAATTTAAAAATCACTTTTATAATTTTTAACTTCACTAGCGCAGGTTTAAAATAAAACCTTCTGCAATACTTCTAGACAATTTGAGGTCACTTTTTAGAAACCTTGACAAAACACTAAAATATTCGATTACCTTACGTTGTGCTGATTTGATTCATAAAATCATTCAATTTTATTTATTGTTGACCCAAATTCCAAGAAGTACAACAACAACACTATTCATTTCATTAATTGGTTTTTGTGTTTTGTTGTGATTTGATTTTTTGGAAGTCACTGTAACCGTCTGAATTTTTCTGTAATCGTAACAATATATACGTTTTCAAATACTTTTAACAATTGCCTATTACAAAATAACTACTTTCGTACAAGAAAATTTATGCTAACGATATTCTTTTTGGCTCGTACCATGAGATTAATTAAATAATTAACTAATTTGTTTTTTTTTTGAGTCAGACAGTTGGTATAGAATTACGGAGTTGCTAGTTAGTCTTGCTTGGAGTATGGAGTTAGTGAGTTTTTTTTGGGATATGGAGTTAAGTTGGTTTAATCGGTGAGTTTGAGAATATTAAAGATTTGTAACGACGTAGAGAATGAAAAAAACGAGAATGAAAAAAATATTGTTGTTCAAACTGGTGATGTTATGAAAGTTTTTGTTTGCGATGGTAGTTTTATCCATTCACATGTTGCGTTGATGAAAGAAAACTATTACAGCGATGGATGTTGTTATGAATTAAAACGTCAAGCCGTACTTTATATGATGTTGGAAGACAACATTCATCAGGAAAATAAATGTAAGCTTTTTTTCTTAAATTTTTACTTTGTATAATTTTTGATTTTGTTTTTGATTAAATTATTTTCATGTTAGTAAATTAATATTATGTTTCTGTGATTCAACGAAATTATAGATTTCCAAGTGATTATTTGTTTGTATATAAATTCAGTTTTAATACAGTTTTTGAGCTATCCGGTGCAATATAGTTTGTAATAGAATATAATTTATCCACGGCTACTAAAGAATATATACTTCCCATGCGTATATCTTTCATTGTAATTGTATTCTTTCCTTTTTATATATAAAACTCTTCTTTATTTATTTCATTACACTTTATTTATTAAAAATTCCCCTAACAAATTAAAAACTTGATTTGTTGGTATAGTAATATAAACCAGTTAAAACAAGAACAGTACACCCAATTCTGTTTTTACACGGTAGATACGTTCCAGGAAAAGACGTGTAAAAAAAAACCGTGCATAAAAAGACATGCAGCATATAGAAAAAAAGGGGATTGGTTCCATACCCTTTATTTCTGTAAAAAATAGGTAAAATAAAATGATTTGTACAAAAAAACTATTAAGAGTCTATATAAAAGCCAAATTAAGTTTTTGTGCATGTATGCACAGTTCATTTGATAAAAAAACAAAAATTAAACCAGAGATCAGCAACAGTGCGACAATGTTGTAGGAAATCAAGATTTGATGTTAAATTTAGCCTAGAGCCTAGATCGAAATAGATGCACCACACAAGACTTGACAACAATATTCCATACATGGACGAATGTAGAACTTATAAATGTGGAGTAAATTATACGGAATGAAATATTTTTACCATCTAATTAGGATGCTATTTGTTCGTCATAGATACTAATGGAAGTATCATTGGGGAACTCGGTCTATGATCTAAAAACAATCAATAGCTGTTTTTTGGTGGAATTAGAATTGAATAAATTTTTTTACCCCAATCGGCGACTTTATTCTCGGTCCTCGGTGCTTTTCTCCTTCAAGGTCCTCGTTTACATTTATAACAACGTTTCTCCGGGCGAGATTTATTTTTTCATTCATTTTACCTTTGAAGATAGGGGAACGAATGACCTGTGCAATGTACTGTATGTCATCTGCAAAACTATTTGTCGTGTTACTGATAATTTTCAACAGATCATTGATATAAATTAAAAATAGAGTAGGGAATAAAACTGTGCCTTGGAGAACACCAGTAATAATTAATTTAGATTCAGAAGAAAAACTATCGATGGATACCGAAATGTTTTGATCGGTGAGGCATTTTTGAATATGCTTTATGTCTACATGAAGCTGGCATGCCAGATTCGATCATATGCTTTTCAGATGTTTAAGCGATAACGTACGTTTCACAAGCTCAATCAAATATGCTGTTACAACGACATATATATAATTTGAAATATTAGTTTTTTTGAGAAATGGCTAGTGTAGGCACAGCCAGTTCCAAAAAAGGTACGAAAACGGATACAACAAATTACAAACCCATATCAAACTAATCGATTGCACCCAAAAAAATAATCATGGTAGATCCGACAAAGTTGCAGGCAAATTCGAATAAAATGACATTGTTTTGGCTCCGACGTTTTATTTAGTTAAATCGATTGCATCGCTACTTTTAACACAAATGCACAAAACTTTAACTGTCAAATGATTAAGCTTAATGTTATTTCGACAGTCAATACTGTTGTTATAAACGTCTAGAATATCAAGCATACTACTCTTTTGTAGAATTAACTGCAGTACTTTTGATATGGTTATTAAAGTCAACAAAAATGTATTCAATTCAAGTATTTTATATATTGATTTAAAATTCAAAATCAAAAGTAGCTTTCGAATGCAGCATTTTCTTATTTTTGTTGATTTAAGGGCAATTTCTTCAATTTTATATGCAATTTTTTACTTTGTTAAATCGATGTACCTCTGTCGATTTAAAATATTGAATTTTTTTTTGGGTGTGTAGCTAAAATATTTGAAAAAAACATTAATTTTAAAAATATGAGGTTCTTTGTTAACTGGTCAAAAATACTTAAAGACAATGCGGTTTTCGCCGAAAGACGATCGCCCTACATGGATTATTGTTGTCACATATGGAGTGTACCATACAGGTCTTGATTGAATGTATACAACAGAGGGCTGTTAAATTGATCAGCAATTCAAATCTTACTACGTTCACATTGCCATGATTTTAAACAATTTTTGATTTCAGCTCGATTATCAGCTTGTTTTGATTAATTTTTCCATACAAAATTAAAATCATGTCGAAAGTTGATTTAAATCAAATCCATTCTAAATCACGCTAAGCACCCCTGAATATTTGATTTTCGAAAAAAAAATACAGCCCTACTTCAACAGTGACATTTAATAAATCAAATATTTTGTTTTGAATTCAAATAAAAAGATGGCTATTGCAAAATTTCAATAAAATTTTGAATCATACAAAAAAATTTTTCTTTAGATGGAGGTTTGGACTCAAAAAAAAGTAAAGAAAAAAACAGACCAATCTATTTGGATATCTTTAACATAGCTGAAATTAAAATTTTTTTCACAGATTTGCAATATGTGCAAATAGATTTCAAACTTAATCATGTTAATGATAATGTGAACAGTTTTTTGAAAACTTTAATTTTGGGTGATTTCGAGCTTGATTTCATCGTAATATGAACGTAGTATTACTAATGAGCTTGATTCCTGGTATGTCGCTGATTTGACGGTATTTTACATTACGGATAAACGGGCTTCTATCTATATCAAATCGATTTTACCTAAGTCTGCAAACTTGACACGTTACACCAGAGTATCAATAAGAGTATAATAAGATAAAATAATTTTCTTCCTCCAAACTTTAAGATTAGCGTTAAAAAATAAAAAATCTTCAAAGAAAATTGATCATCTGTACATACATACTTCTAGGAATAGAAGTTGAAAACAATATGAAATTAAATTCTCATATTTTTAACCTAGCTAAGAACGCTGTTCAAAAATTTTGATCTTTGGAACGATTTCGTAAGTTTTTCAATAGCGAACAGCTTCTTTTAATATATAAATCATTTATACTCCCTGCATGGAGTATTGTTCTCACATATGGGGGTGTATCTGATTTTAGTAGTATGAAGTAAATTGAGTTTGTTCAGCGCAGAACTGCTAAACTATTTAGCAAATCAACTCTTATTAATGAGTTAAATTCCTTGCAACACAGGAGAAATGTTGCTGATCTGAGAATTTTCTATTAATACATTGTGGATGAACAAACTTCGACTGAGATAAAATCAATTTTACCTGAACTAGCAACCTATCGCGTAACACCAGAGTAAATTTTGTAGCCCATCCTTTTACATTTCATATAAAAAGAATCAGAAGTGTTGCTTTTCAGCGTGATTTTTTCAGCAGAGTCTCCCACATATGGAATGTCTCACCAGCAAGGGTTTTCCCTGATAGCGCTTTAATCCTCAAAATTTTAAAGATAACGTTCATAAACTTCTCAAAGAAATTTAATTTATTCAAACTTAATCCTAATCCCTAGTTGGACATGGTAGCTTCAGATATTAAGAGACGTTAATTTATAATTTATTATAATTAACACCTAACATGTCTAGCTTTGTATATAGAAAAAAAAATTCGAATTTTCTTCAAAATTTAAACCGTGCTATTTCAAATAAAACCGTGTAAAAACGAATTTAAATTTTTTTTCTAGACCGTGTTATTTCAAAACCGTCTAAAAAAAGACCGTGTAAAAACAGAATTGGGTGTACATATATAAAATCTAAAATAAACAAACATGTTTTGTTTTGTTTTTCATTTCATTCAATATGGCGATATAAACTTTTACAGGAAAACTTGGAAATTATTTGAAATATTTGTAGTCGTGGATAAAATAGTATCTTGTATTCGCTTAAGATGAAGGCAATTCTTCACTCGGATGATTCCCTTCACTCGCTACGCTCGTTCCGGGAAACTTCATCCTCGTGAAGAATTGCCTTCATTCTAAGCTCATACAAGAATCTACTATTCTATAATTATATTTCAATAAAAGTTCAAATGTTTCAGATTTTAAATCTTAAAGCCAAAGAATGTAAGCTAGTGAGTTTGTTTTTGAAAAATTAAAGTTTTGTTGAGTTGATGTTGTCGACAAGTGAAAGTTATTTAGAAACATTTTAAGGGGATAGGGTCAAATTTGGTTAACAAAATTTTAAATTGGAGAAATTCGAATTAAGTTCGAATAATGTTAAGTTTAATGAGTTAAGAAAAGTTAAAAAGGAAAAATAATTATCGTTGAGTGTACGTTAAGTGCTGTACTGTTTTAAGTTTACACAGTAAATGGTTGCGTTGTTTAAAAAACTTTGTAAAATTATATGAAAAACCATAGCAACTACAATTTGTTAATCTTTTTACACTAGTGGAAAAAGAACCCATTTTCACATGGCATTAAGCGTGATGAAAATAGACTTTTCAAATGCCATCATAGAAAAACGTTATTTTTATTTTGTCATTGGCTATATGTATACGAAATTTTATCGAAATCAGAGGGGGCCAGGAACAGCGATGTGGCGGTGATGTGGAATTGCTCCATAATAGGAACAGGATGTTCATCAATAACAAGGGTTGAATTAAATGTGAGTCATTATAGTCATCACACAAACGTAAGCATCCATCATGCATAATAACTGCAACTAAAGGTGTCGCCCATTTACTATTTTCAACTTTCTCAAAAATATCATCACTAACTAACCGATTTAATTCAGATTCAATCGATGGCTTGATCGAAAAAGAAACTGGTAAAATGAAAATGGGGACTCGAGTTTGGTTTAACTATTAAGGACGCTTGCACCACAATAATCACGCCCGGAGTACCGTCGAACAGAAAAGAATATCGATTTAAAAAATCAGATGTTCCAGGATCATTAACAGTCAATGATTTTACAAACCCTAAAATGTTCCTATTCCAAATTGAATTTAGATCAATATTTAACGCCATAATCCATTTACGACCCAAAAGAGGGTCGATTTACATCCACAATGTACAACGGTAATTTAATATTTTCCTTACCAGCTTGGACGTTTACATGTATGTAACCCAAAACAGCAGGGTATGTGCCACAGTACGCCGTAAGTTTAAGGTTAGTTTGTTGTAACTGAACATTAGTAAAATATTTATTTGTGTTTGAAGAATTCATTATATATGTATGTAATCCAAAAAAGTAGGGTATGTGCCACAGTACACTGTAAGTTTAAAGCTAGTTTGTTGTAACTGAACTTTAGTAAAATATTTATTTTTGCTTGAAGAATTCATTATTTAGACTGGACTACCAGTATCCACTTCAAATTTTATAATTTCGTTATTAAACATTTAAATTAATCAAAGCCTTTGGATAAACATTTACAACTTGAATTAGGAATATTACGTTCACTAAATGCAATTTGGGTAAAGTCAATCAAATCAGTACAATTTACATTATTAATTTTATTTCTACATGTCCGATTAACATGACCATTAACTTTACAAACACCATAAATCCTATTTTTGTGTCGGTATCGATTTGCTTAATGCGTTCGTGAACTACATCTAAAACACGCTCGGGACTACATTGGTTTGGAGTTTCCTACCTGCACTTTGCTATGCATTACATTATTTTTCACAACGCTCGTTTTTGGCTGAAAATTTAGGTTTATTTTCACTTACGTTACCAGCTGCAGAATTTAACCGATGAAGTTGTGCTACATTCCTCGAAGACATTTCCAATGCTTCGCTACTTCAACAGCTCGGTCCAAGTTAAGTTTGCCGACTCCAAAAGCCGCCCCTGAATAACCTCACTTCTCAGACCAAAAACGAACTGGTTACGTAGGGCTGTGTTTAAGTAATCGCCAAAATTACAAGTTACTGCTTGCTTACTCAAAGCTGCCAAATATTCTAGCGTTGTTTTGCCATCACGTTGTTTCCGCGAAAGAAAGCGAAAACTTCCCATTATCTTTAATTGTGCTGGGTTAAAATGGCGATTCAAATGTCCAATCATCACATCATATTTGACTGTATACGACCTTTCCGGTGCCAGCCTAACTCGATATATTTTCATTAAACTTGTCTACCTCAAAATTGCTGTAACTATTCACGGCTCGCTGTGGTTGCACTACACTTTCACTAATTATAACCATTTTTCATTAATCCTCGTCGCCAGAACTGTTATAACTTTAATCATAAAATTATATAATTTGTATTTTATTGAAACCATTTATTGAAACGGAACTCACCATCTATAATCATTGTCACACGACACATTGAGTTGATGAACTAAAATAATTCAATACTGTAAATTTACTAGTAGTAAATTTACATCAGCCGTGTTCGATTTGACTGAAACAACTGATACAACTCAAAAATTTAATGCAATTGTTGTTGTTTTTTCAGTTGTTTCAGTCAAATCGAACGCACCTACTATCTACAATATTAGCTCAACAAAATCAATTTTCAATCAATCAATCAACAAAGCATTTGTCAAACGATTAAAACTTGTTGTCAATTGTACTAAGTTTCAGTTCATGCTATATAATTGGTTTTGTTGAACCTATATTGTAGAATCACCTAATTATTTTTTTCAGATTTAAATAAGTAATAAAACGCAGGAGGATCAGCTTTTGTTTATTTTTTATCTACGGGTGTGACAACCCCGCGTACTCCAGTCTTTGCTATTGACATACAAGTTAATTTGAAATATCGACTGCTTCTGGTAATGGCAGTGAGATAACACTAGCCGAGGTGATATCGATGGACTGATGATGGAGAATGAACTCTGCCGATAGTATCATTCTCAATTTTAGATATTTATTATTCATTGGTGATATCGTATTATTGCTTGCTCAAAGAAATGATCCGTCATATTATTCTATTTGTGGGTATAAAACAGTGAGGCAGGGATTGCATCATATGGTGAAGGAGTGTTCCACTAGTTGGATTATTGACATCCCAAGGTTAGTCTAGTTCTTGTAAATTAAAAAAAAAAAACTTAAAATATTTGTATTCTCTTATTTTATTCTTTATTCGCCTACATATTAAATTTTTTATTCGTCTATGTATTAAAGTGTGTTAAGTTGTGTGTAAGTGTTAGTGTGTTATTATGTATTAAAGTGTGGGGTAGCGAAATCCGAAATTCGACGTCCACGCCGTGCTGCCTGGGTAATGCTGACAGAATTAGGTTGGTGTATTGGAGACAAGCAGAGTAAAAACTGCTTAGTCAATGACGCTACATCATGGCGAATTGGCGCTCTACAACCAATGCGACTCAAGCGTCTGTTCTCCATGTCAGGGGCGGCTTGGAGCGGGCGTCTGTCTTGAATCAAGCGGCTCGCTATATAAACGTGTAAAAAAGGTTGTTTCTGGTGACCTTAATATGCAGAACGGACCCATTCACGACAATTTGGGTTGGGCCTAAGGTTAACACCCTAACCCCGGAAAAAACTAATATGTTAAATTTGGTTATCAGAAAGAGAAAAACAGACCCGGATCCAACAACAGGATTTTACCTGGACGTGAAAAAGGACCAGACTACCGAATCGGAACGTGGAACGTGTGCAGCCTGAGCGCTCCTGATGCTCTTATAAGTCTAGAAACAGAGGCTGAGAGGTATAGGATGGATATTATTGCTCTACAAGAAATTAGACAGCTGATAATCGGAAAACAAGATTTGGATAGTCACTCTCTATACTGTAGTGGTCATCCATCTCGAAGAGAATTTAGAACTGGCTTTCTTGTTGGTGCACGCATTCAAGAAGCCGTGATGAAATTCATCCCGGTCAGTGAGAGGATCTGCTACCTACGTGTACGCGGTACATATAACAATATTTCTCTTATTGCCGTGCATGCACCAACTGAAGCTAAGACCGTCGACGAGAAGGATAATTTCTACATAGCACTGGAAGAGGTTATGAAACAAACACCAACACGCGACATCATTATGGTTCTTGGTGACTTTAATGGACCGGTTGGAAGAGATATCTCTTATGGAAATGTGGTGGGTTCCAACAGCTTGCATTTGAATTCGAATGATAATGGTGAGAGAATGACTGAGTTTGCATTATCAAATAATTTGAGAATTGCCAGTACGTTCTTTCCGCATCGATCGATTCATAAGCAGACTTGGGTCTCACCGAATGGAAATACTCGAAATCAAATTGATCACGTTCTAGTAACAACACGTTTCTTTTCGAGCGTTCTGGATGTGCGATCCTTTAGAGGTGCATACATTGGAAGTGACCACTTCCTTGTTTGTGCAACGATAAGGTTCCACTTCCCAAATCCAGGCATTCCAAAATTCAATCAACGGAAACGTTTTAACATCTCATCATTAAAGAATGCTGAAACAGAAGAGAGATATCAAATCCATATTGCCGAAACATTGGAGAAATCAGAAACCATTAATGGAGACGTCGATAGGTCATGGTATTTGCTCAAAGATGCTGTTTTAAGCGCTGCTGAGGGAATACTTGGACGACCACAGAACCACTCCCAGAAGCCATGGAGGGATCAAGCATGCCTTGATGCTATTCAATACAAAAGAGATTGCTATCTAAAGTGTTTACAAGGACGCAACACCAGGTCCACGAAGGAGAACTATAAACTTTCAAGACAAGCCGTTACAAAGCTATGTAGACGAACGAAGAGAGAATGGTGGAAGAGACAGTGTGAGGAGATTGAAAGCTTCAATAAGGAACATCAACCGCGTAACTTCTTTCAACAGGTTAAAACCTTGCAGAAGGGCCCTCAAACTAGATCGACTGCTATTCAAAACGAAGATGGGGAGCTACAAGTAGACCTTAAAAATATTTTAGATACTTGGGCCGCTTATTTTGAGAAACTTCTCAACTTAAGTGACCAGCAACAAGTCGGGCGACGAGCAAAGCTTATTCGAGCGTCAAAGGTACATGTAGGCGAACCAACCAAAGAGGAATTCGAAGCGGCGCTGTCTAAATTAAAACGCAATAAAGCACCTGGTATCGACGATATAACATCCGAAATGATTGTACATGGTGGCGAAACTCTATCCTTAAGATTGTTTGAACTTGTTCAAATGATCTGGAGGACTGAAACCATGCCACAGGACTGGAACACAGCTATGCTGATACCAATCCATAAAAAAGGTAATCGCCTACAATGTGCAAACTACAGAGGAATCGCTCTCCTTTGCACAGCATATAAAATCTTTTCTTACATTTTGCTATCCAAAATCAATCCTTTTGCTGAACAACTGTTTGGAGAATATCAGTGTGGTTTCCGGCGGGGCCGAGGTACCACCGATGCACTTTTCTCGATAAGGATGATTTTGGAAAAGTGTCGAGAGTTCAACATACCTGTGCACCAACTTTTCATTGATTTCAGGCAGGCCTACGACTCTCTCGAACGAGAGACTCTATGGTCTGCTCTGGTGCAAATGGCAATTCCTGGTAAACTGGTATCACTATGCAAAATGACAGTACAGAACTCTCAATGCTGTGTACGGGTAGAGAACGAAATATCAGGGTTTTTTAAAGTCGACTCCGGTTTAAGACAGGGTGATGCTATCTCTCCTATACTTTTTAATTTAGCCTTGGAATATGTGTGCCGTCAAAAGAAACTACCGACTAATAACAATATCTTGTCAATAAACTCAGTACAGATGATTGCTTACGCTGATGATGTTGTCATCCTCGGCCGAAGTGAAGCTGTTATGAGTGAGACTTTCAAGTCGCTTGAGAGTGGTGCTAGAAAAATTGGTCTGCAAATTAACTACAATAAAACCAAATATATGAATGTTTCAAGGGAGGCTGAGAAGAAAGATTTGATGTGCGGCGATGAACGAATTGAGGGAGTTGAATCTTTTGAATATTTGGGATCAATGCTTGACTCAAACAACAGCATACTTACAGATATAAAAGATTGAATCGCTGCAGGTAATCGAACTTTCTACTCAATTAAACCTCTCCTTGGATCACCATATGTATCAACTAACACCAAGCTCAAGTTATACAAGACATTGATTAGACCGGTTGTGATGTATGGGTCACAAACGTGGACCCTTACACAAAATGACGAATCGCATTTATCTGTATTTGAGCGTAAGATCCTACGTTACATTTTTGGTCCACTTAAGACAGACGATGGAGAGTATAGAACCCGGGATAACTTTGAGATCAGAGACCTTCTTGAGGGTCCTGATATAATAGGTTGTATCCGTTCTAATAGGATTGCTTGGTTTGGGCATGTTCTACGAACCGATTCACAGTCTGGAATGATTAGAAAAATGTACGTTAGTACCCCAGGGAGTGGGCGACCGCGAGGTAGACCACGACTACAATGGGAGACTGACGTAATAAACGACCTTAAAAAAATCGGCTGCCATGGTAATTATGTCGCTGTTGCGAATGACTGTGGTGAATATTCAAAGCTGATCAACCTGGCAACGCTCCTACATGGAGCATGAACGCCTTAAAAAAAAAAAAAAAAAAAAAAATTAAAGTGTTACTTTGGATTTTTGAGATCAATTAAACTCAAGTAAGTAAGGAAGTAATTGGAATATTTTCAATTCAAAGGTATGGTTTGATGTTTCTCAGAAAAAAACTACAATTCACATTTTACGTGTTTCGGATCGGATGTTACTTTAGTGTTACTTTATTACTGTGATTTGCGGTCTTAAAGTGTCACTTTTTAACCATATATTTTGTTGTCATAGCTACGTCCAGAAAAGGAAAAAAACATTTGGGTTTGTTTAAATTCTACAAAAAATAGAAATTTTTATCAAAGCAACCCTTAAATTCAAAATTTCATTATCCAATTAAAATAGTTGTTATCATTTGTTGTCATAGTTATAAAAAATATAGTATATGATGCACGGACGTAAGCCATTTTGGACTTAATGTGGGTGATAATCTCGGCTCCCCATCCGTCCAAAAACTTAGCTTTACGTCGTTGCATCATAATGTACTATTTATTTCATATTAACCTATCATTTCATTACTATTAACTCAACCGTTTTTCACATTACCAACAGTCATCCAATTTGAAAAGCACTTTACGGGCTGATCAAATATACAAAAATACATCTTTAAATAAATACATGTTCCTAACACATATAAAAATTAAAGTAAAGATTTAAAGTTAAACGTTCAAAAAGAGATCTATGATAAAATTCGTTTCCTCCTAGGTTCCCCTCCATTTTGAATAGAAGTCTTATAAAATAATACTACTCTTCTTAGTCTAGTTTATCATCCAAGATAAAAATCTGTTAGTTTTATGTTTAAATTAATTTATCGTCAAGGAAAACATTAACAGATTGCACAGTAACCATAATTATGCTATCTACTTTAACATTTAATTAAATATTATAGCACTTCATTCCGAATAATAACAAAAATAACGTCAACAACCTTTAACATATCTACCTTAATTACTCGAATTCTTTTTGTTTCGAATTGAGGGGTGACTAAAATTTAAGTGAAAAAAAAAACAAACAGTAAAAGGGTTAATAAAGCGCGACAGTGTGGAAATTTAGTTTAATTCCTATGATATTAAAAGTTAGGAAAAAGATGACATTTGTCTTTTTTTTTGTTTTACCGTTTCACAACTTAAAGAGAATTTTTTGTTGTTTCTTTTTATTTTTTCAGAACATCAACATTGAGTTGTAATGATTTGATGTGGGAAAGCGTAATTACATTTCTGTGTAAAAATAATGTTAATAAGTTAGGAAATCAACTGTTACTGTAACAAAGTAACACAAAAAAATTCTTTTAAAATTATTTAAATTAATTTCGGAAGGGTTTTTATATTTATTATCCTTATTTTTACCCAAGTAATTTATTTTATTTATTCGTTTTTACTTTTGTTATTGTTTGACTTTTTGATTATTAAGAGGGGCTTTATTCTTTTTTTTTTACTTCGGTGAATACAATAAATGATTTATGTATTTTTATTCTTAACTTAATCTTTTTTACTTTTCAATTAAGGATCTGTGCAGAATTTGTGTTTATTTTATATTTTTTTTCTTCATAGATTTGAAGGTTTCTATCGACCTGTTGCCACTATTGCAATAGTAGGTTTGTACAGTTCAGCTAGCGATGTTCCTTGAAACGCATCTTGTAAAACCAGACCCATGCATCACGCCTACCTGATTTTTGGACCATCCTTAAACGTCACTGGCACGCCTGCCATTTACCACCAACGGTTTCGTATTTTTAAGTATGATTTGACGTATGATTTGACTGCAACAGATTTTGGTGGTTTGTTGGCATTTCAAACAGTATAAAGATAAAAAAGCATCACATCCTAAATATTTCAACATTTTGCGTATAGCTTCGGCCGGAACTTTTATGTTGCTACTTATAGGCTTTACTCTTATAGCTATCGGTCTCTCCCAGACACTTTTTTGAAATCGTAAAAGATATTTACCTGTCATACTTTGTATGTGATAAAATTTATTGTTTAATTATCCATTCTTTAACAAAAAACATAAATAAAAAATATATATTGGGAGGCTGACGCATAGGCTGACTTCACCATAGCTCTGGAAACTAAATGTTCTGGATATATAGTGAGCTTATATCCATCAAATACTTAAATTAATGGCTAATTTTTGCTATAGATTTCGCGAGGTTCTAATTATAAAAAACAGGTGCTCCGGATTCCGGCCCAACCACTTGGCCTATTATCGATCAAACGCTTATTAGTTCCTTCTCCTATAAATTTTCATCTTTTGCTAAAGTTTCATCAAAATTAGTTCATTAAAGAAAGATGTAGTATCCCAACAGACAAAAACTCAATTGTACGAAGAGAAAAAGTAAACAAAATTTTTACCGGAAGTTGAAATGCAGAACTGTTACAAATGATACTCTTAGCATATTTACCAAGTTTTATAAAAATCGATTATCAGGAACTGTTGTTATTGAAGATTTAAATAAACAGGTGGTCGGGAGACCTCCACAACTTATCTTAAAAACTAATCAGTTCGTTGTCATTAAAATCTGCATCTTTGGTCAAAGTCTTATCAAAATTGATTAATGACCGAAGTCTGTAGCTCCCAACAAACTATGAAAATAAAGTTAGAAAAGTCAGCAGCTGTATGGTAGACTCTTACCACTTTAATCGATGTCTTCCAAAAGTTGAGCATCATTTTCTCACTCTAATTTACTAACCTTTTTCATAAGTTAAATCATAATCGCGTCATTATTGAAGACTGTAGTGTGAATAAAGACAGAAAAAAATGCAAAAAAATGCAAACAAATTTTTTTACCGGAAGCAAAAAACCGGAAGGATGCGGAACTGTTGTATACCGTACTAAATGCTTATGTACCATGTTTTATCCAATTCATTATCAGATACAGATGTCATTGATCTTTAAAAAAAACAGACGGTCGGAGGATCCTTCACCCCTTTGTTCAATATTGCTACAAAACTAATCAGCTCCATGCCATATAAATATTCTATATATATATAAATATTAAATCTTTTTTAAAGTGTCATCAAAATTAATTCACGAACGAATGTTGTATGCTCATTGCTTCTAACAAACATAAGAAACAGTGAAAAAAACACCTGTTGGATAGTGGACTCCCCGACACTTTTTCTAATATACCCCAAAAGTTATACGTTCTTTCTCATATATTGATTGAATTCTTTTCCCAACGTTTTATGAAAATCGATTTGAAACTGTAGGCTAGGCTAACAATTAAA
>CAVNZG010001134.1:0-23178 GCA_963693315.1 Diogma glabrata
ATATTAACGCGTTTGTGGAAAGAATGCTAGGTAAACGGTGAATATAAAAGTCCGTGCCGTGCTTATGGTGACAAAAAATCGGATAGGTTGCCAAAGATTTAAAAAGTCTTTGATAAAATATCCACATGCTATTTTATTTTGTGTATTATTTACATACATAGAGTATTAAAAACTTAACTGTAAACAAATTTTTTTAGCCTTAAGAGCGGTTTATCGGAATTTGGACAACCGAAAAGAGAGCTTTATGTCTGAAATGGAAACTAGCAAACGCTTTTAGGTTCAACAAAACATTTTTTATTTAAAAGGAAAACACAAGTTTGATAGGTTTTAACAACTAAACTAACTGACCAGAGCCAAATCGTTAAAATGTGGTACAAAATGCAAAACATTCTTCCAAATACTAACTAATTAGAATTTCTATCGCGAGAAAGTTGGACGGACGGTGAAAACGTGCCTAACTAGATTGTGCATAAATTTACTATTTAATGCTTTCCTTTACTATAGGTTTACTATTTAATTCTTCGAAAAATTCTGTTTATTTTAATTGGACATTTTTCAACCGTTAGGAAATGTGCTTGCAGTGGTTCGTACATTTTCAATATTCTTTCTAGTGCTGGCATTACCGCCAGCCAGCGAGTTTCACTGTATTCAATAAGTTGGTTATGTTCGACATTACTTTTGCCGCAGAATTCTTCAACGTTTCCAGTAAAGACAGTAAAATATCCAAATTTTTTAACACTGCCAGTTAAATCAGCAGCATTTCTTATTGCATTATTTAGAATATGGGCTGCGAATCCAATACCCAATACATTCTGGTTCAAATTCGAGTTTAGCTTGCTTTTAAATTTTCACCCCTTGACGTGACACCACTAAAATTGGTGTTCGTGTTATCAGCGCAAATTGCAACTAACTTTTTGTCAATGTTAAATAACAACAAGAAAACAAAACTTGTTTAAGCTACTGGAGCTGGCGGCTTATAGCAACGCTTTTTTTATGTTTATCCTGTATCTATATGTCTTTTAATATCATGTCCACTGTTAATTTGCAAATTTACTCCGACTGGTATACAATAAACTTTTGCGTCGTTAAATTTTGATTTTTTTATAAAAGGATAGTTCAATTCAATATCGTATGAGAATTTGCGTAAACGTTTTCTATCCGTCTTGATTTGCAGGAGAACTTTTTAAATATAATTTAAAAATTAGTATAAATTTACCTATTATAGTAGCTTAAAACTTTTGTTACACAAATAAAGACTGCAAAACAATTGAAACAATTTATTTTAATTTTACTAAATAATTAATATCTTTTCTGTATTCTGTAAGTATAAGAGGTATACAGTATACCTCTCGTTCTATCTTTTGCAAATCTATACCATTTATCAAGTTTTTTTGCTGTTTACTTTGTTTGTTCTTTATTAAGAAAAAAATTATAAATTAGAAAATAATAATTTTTCTTTGAGCTACTTAGTTAAAGTGTGTTTTAAACAGAGTTTGAAAACGCTACTTATATCACTCCTTTACTTTGTTCTTTTCAGAGTGCGTAGCTTAAAAAAAATATAACACTCCCACATACAGGAGTGAAAATAATAAAATATCATTCTTGCTACTAAATTGAAATAAATATTTTCTTTCAAATACTCAAAACTTTTATTTTTGCTTCAAATTTGATGCTTTCCAACGTAAAATGCTTCGGATGATTCGTTCAATTATTCATGTATTGTTAGAAAATGAATATAAAGGATGACGTAGAGGGACTAATTTTGTTATTTTGTAAATCGAATGCAAGAACAGGAAAATGTAATCTGCTCCAAAGGAGTAAAATCGAAAGAACAAAAATTTTACTCTTACGAGTAAGAACGATATTCAAATTATGAACATTTAAATTTTGAAATATTATTTCAAAGGATTGAAATGAGTGCTCGAATAAAGTAAAATTGTAAAGTCTGGTTTGAAAATTTAAATGTTTATGAATTTATACCGAAAACTGCGTCTTTTAAGTAAAATATTTTGTATTTTATTTTTCATAATATACTTTTGATCTCTCGTATATACACCGGGGAGATGTTTCTATAAACAAAGAAACCTTTTCGCTGAGGTAGATCTGTTAGACATCAAAAGATATTTGCAAAATAAAATGTAAATTATTGAAGTGAAAAAAACTGAGTTTAGTATTTCTAAGAAAATTATAGTTAAAACACTATTTTAGTGACAAAAGGCAATCAAGGCTTTCAAGACAAAAGGCAATCAGCTATTGTGTTTATTGACCTGAGCTCTGCATACGACACAGTTTGGAAAAAGGGGTTATTGCTGAAATTGGCCAAAGTCATTAAATGTCTCAAAACTCTGAATATAATATCAGCATTATTATCTAATCGAAAAATTGAGGTTCATCTAGGAAACAAAAAAAGTAAAATCCGAAGTATTCGAAATGGACTCCCTCAAGGATCTGTACTTGCTCCTATATTGTTTGATCTTTATACTAGCGATTGCCTGATACAATTTCACGGAAATTTGTTTATGCAGATGATCTGGCAATTTCAATACAATTTTCATATAACTCACTATCAACTAGAGAAGCTGAACAAATTTTACAAAACGACTTGGAAACATTAGTTATCTCTTATGAAAAATGGCGCCTTAAAGTTAATCATTCGAAAACCGAAGTGTCATGGTTCCATCTATCAAATTATAATGCGAACGATGTACTCAATGTCTGCATTGGGAAAACGTAATCTTTTTCAACCCAACACCAATATACTTAGGAGTGACACTTGATAGATCGCTTACTTTTAAATTCCACTGCTTAAGACTGGGTCAAAAACTTAAGTCAAGAATCATATTATTCAGAAGTTGTCTGGATTTTCCTGGGGTGCTAATGCTGAAACTCTGAGAATTTCTGCTGTAGCGATTGTATATTCAACCGCGGAATATTGTGCTCTTGTGTGGATTGACAGTATTCACACTCGACATATTGATACTAAACTAAATTCCTTCATGCGAATTATATCAGGTACTATCAAATCAACAACTCTTCCATGGCTTCCAATTCAAATATTGCCCTTCCAAGATTAAGAAGAGAAATGTTACTGGTCCGAGAAGTAACTAAGATTCTAAATAACGATAATTTGCCGATCCATGTTGATTTGAATAAGAGAAAACAAAATAGACTTGTATCAAGATTCCCTCTATGGTCTAAAATTACATCTATTGGCAACATTATTGAGTAATCATTTAAAAATAGATGGATAGATCTTTTAACTAACTTAGATTTCGTGAATAAAGAAATAATTGCCGATCCAACTGTTAAAGTTTCTGGTTTCAGTGAATCTCGTCGTCGTTGGGTTAAAATTAATCGCATACGAAGTAACCATGGTGTAACTAACGCTGAACTTAATAAATACGATCCCAACATCTCTCCAAGATGTGATTGTGGATATCCTATGCAATCCATTATACACATCTATCGTGAATGCATTCTTAGAAGGTTCAATGGTGATCTATCGAATTACATCAATTAACACAAAATGCTATTTCTTGGATTGATAGTTTGGATATAAATATTTAATCGTCTCTCTTGTTTTCAAATGTACTGGCTCTTCTTTTAATTTGTAAATAAATATATACAATTAATAATAATAGTAAAAAAAAAGTCCAAGCGGCACGTATATCCGCTAGAAATAGGTAGATTTCGAGATCATACAGTTTTGTGTGCCAGTAGAATCTGATGTATCAGATTAGTTTAAACAACACAAACTAATTTAAAACAGATATCGAACAATTTTTAAAAGAAAATTAGCTACATATAAGCAAAACTATATTTATCCAATTTTGCAACAACAAATATCAATCTACCACAGACCATGTGTGTGACAATTTATGACACAAACCTACGCTATATCATATGTCGTCCAATTACTGCAAAATATCAAAACAGTTTATTTCTAAGAAAAAAAATTAATTTCTTCTATTCAAACCTTTTTATTTTTTTTTCATTGACTGTTATAAGTTTTTGGAAATTGTTGTTATGGATTGTTGCAAACTTTTTTGTTGAAGCTAACAAGTCAAAAATCTCTAACTGCAAAAGTTTATATTTATAAGAAACGGATTTAATGTTTCCACAGATTCTAAATTTATGAAGTTTTTAAAAATATTAGTATCCAAACGGCGTTATTAACGGGTTAAAAAAAACAATATTTTTTCTAGTATAAAGCCCTCTAGTTATTTAACCATGTGTCAGATTTCTCTGATTTTACGAGCTAGTCCAAGATATTAATAAAACACACATGTTTACGGAAGGCTTTTTGATCTGGCTCACAAATGCGACCGTGAGAGTGCCGATTGATTCAAACGCATTTTGTGTTTTACAAGCTTTTTTGTTGGAGCCGCTCACTCAGAAACTCCAACTGCAGAGGCTCTTTTTTTTGAAAGAAACTGATTAAAAGGTTTCAAAGATTCTAAATTTATGAAGTTTTTAAAAATATTAGCATCCAAACGGCCGTTATAACGGATATAAAAAACAGAGTTTTTTTAGTATAAAGCCTCTAGTTTCTTAACCATGTGTCGGATTTGGCTGATTTACGAAATGTCTAAGATATTAATAAAACGCACATTTTTAGAAAAGTTTTTTTGATCTGACTTTACAAATGCCGTGAGAGTGCCGGTTGTTTAAAAAAAAATTTTTTTTTGCAGACTTTAGACTTTTTTGTTGGAGCCACTCACTCAGGAACCTCTAACTGCAGAGGTTTATTTTTAAATCAAATTGATAAAAAAGATTCCAAGAATTCTAAATTTGTTAACTTTTTTAAAATATTAGTATCCAAACGGTTTTAAAAAATCAATTTTTTTTTTGAAAATAGGCTCTAGTTCCTTAACCACGAGTCGGATTTTGCTGAATCACGAACTCGTCCGAGATATTAATAGAACACACATGTACAGAAAATTTGTTTGATCTACCTCAACAAATGCGACCGTGAGAGTGCCGGTCGTTTTCGTTATATCTCATATCGTTTATATATATATATATATATATATATATATATATATATATATATATATATATATATATATATATATATATATATATATATATATATATATATATATATATATATATATATATATATATATATATATATATATATATATATATATATATATATATATACCCAATTCTGTTTTTACACGGTCTTTTTTTAGACGGTTTTGAAATAACACGGTCTAGAAAAAAAATTTAAATTCGTTTTTACACGGTTTTATTTGAAATAGCATGGTTTAAATTTTGAAGAAAATTCGTATTTTTTTTTCTATATACAAAGCTAGACATGTTTAGTGTTAATTATAATAAATTATAAATTAACGTCTCTTAATATCTGAAGATACCATGTCCAACTAGGGATTAGGATTAAGTTTGAATAAATTAAATTTCTTTAAGAAGTTTATGAACGTTATCTTTAAAATTTTGAGGATTAAAGCTATCAGGGAAAACCCTTACTGGTGAGACATTCCATAGATGAGAGACTCTGCTGAAAAAATCACGCTGAAAAGCAACACTTCTGATTCTTTTTATATGAAATGTAAAAGGATGGGCTACAAAATTTACTCTGGTGTTACGCGATAGGTTGCTAGTTCAGGTAAAATTGATTTTATCTCAGTCGAAGTTTGTTCATCCACAATGTATTAATAGAAAATTCTCAGATCAGCAACATTTCTCCTATGTTGCAAGGAATTTAACTCATTAATAAGAGTTGAGTTGCTAAATAGTTTAACAGTTCTGCGCTGAACAAACTCAATTTACTTCATACTACTAAAATCAGATACACCCCATATGTGAAAACAATACTCCATGCAGGGAGTATAAATGATTTATATATTAAAAGAAGCTGTTCGGTATTGAAAAACTTACGAAATCGTTCCAAAGACCAAAATTTTTGAACAGCGTTCTTAGCTAGGTTAAAAATATGAGAATTTAATTTCATATTGTTTTCAACTTCTATTCCTAGAAGTATGTATGTACAGTTGATCAATTTTCTTTGAAGATTTTTTATTTTTTAACGCTAATCTTAAAGTTTGGAGGAAGAAAATTATTTTATCTTATTATACTCTTATTGATACTCTGGTGTAACGTGTCAAGTTTGCAGGCTTAGGTAAAATCGATTTGATATAGATAGAAGCCCGTTTATCCATAATGTAAAATACCGTCAAATCAGCGACATACCAGGAATCAAGCTCATTAGTAAGATTTGAATTGCTGATCAATTTAACAGCCGTCTGTTGTATACATTCAATCAAGACCTGTATGGTACACTCCATATGTGACAACAATAATCCATGTAGGGCGATCGTCTTTCGGCGAAAACCGCATTGTCTTTAAGTATTTTTGACCAGTTAACAAAGAACCTCATATTTTTAAAATTAATGTTTTTTTCAAATATTTTAGCTACAATCGATTAGTTTGATATGGGTTTGTAATTTGTTGTATCCGTTTTCGTACCTTTTTTGGAAATGGCTGTGCCTACACTAGCCATTTCCCAAAAAAACTAATATTTCAAATTATATATATGTCGTTGGAACAGCATGTTTGATTGAGCTTGTGAAACGTACGTTATCGCTTAAACATCTGAAAAGCATATGATCGAATCTGGCATGCCAACTTCATGTAGACATAAAGCATATTCAAAAATGCCTCACCGATCAAAACATTTCGGTATCCATCGATAGTTTTTCTTCTGAGTCTAAATTAATTATTACTGGTGTTCTCCAAGGCACAGTTTTATTCCCCACTCTATTTTTAATTTATATCAATGATCTGTTGAAAATTATCAGTAACACGACAAATAGTTTTGCAGATGACATACAGTACATTGCACAGGTCATTCGTTTCCCTATCTTCGAAGGTAAAATGAATGAAAAAATAAATCTCGCCCGGAGAAACGTTGTTATAAATGTAAACGAGGACCTTGAAGGAGAAAAGCACCGAGGACCGAGAATAAAGTCGCCGATTGGGGTAAAAAAATTTATTCAATTCTAATTCCACCAAAAAAACAGGTATTGATTGTTTTTAGATCATAGACCGAGTTCCCCAATGATACTTCCATTAGTATCTATGACGAACAAATAGCATCCTAATTAGATGGTAAAAAAATATCATTCCGTATACTTTACTCCACATTTATAAGTTCTACATTCGTCCATGTATGGAATATTGTTGTCAAGTCTTGTGTGGTGCATCTATTTCGATCTAGGCTCTAGTCTAAATTTAACATCAAATCTTGATTTCCTACAACATTGTCGCACTGTTGCTGATCTCTAATTTAATTTTTGTTTTTTTATCAAATGAACTGTGCATTAGACATGACCAGATATGTATGAACAATTTTCAAACCCTCTTTTTCTTCGCTCCCACCGGCTACTTATGTTCCATTTGACTCGAATATGAAATATATCCAGTTTTATTGAAATCGGAAAATAATTACCCACCGCGCAGTGGCGTCGAAGATAAGAAAATTAGCAGAATAATAGGATTTTTTATTTTTATCAGATATAATTATCTTAAAATATAATATATCTCATAATTTTGATTTTTTTTATTAAAAGCTAGTTAATTAACGATTCTAACGAGCCTAAGTATGTAGAAATCGATCTTAGAAAAGCGATTTATCTTAATTTTTCTTCTTACATATACGAAAATTCACTAATTCATAATAATCTTTTTTCAAAGAAAAAAATTAATTTTTATGGTTAAATTTATAATAATTTTTCATTCAACAGCAACATTTTTCCAAAAGAAATCAATAAATTAAATTAGATTTATTGTATGATGGGTATTTGCATCTGTAGTTTTCGTCCACCTGAATGGTGTATTGCGTACCTTCCTCGTCTTTAGCTAGACTGCTGTTGTATTCCATGTCATCAACTTAACACCGAGTTCGGCGGTATCATAAACAACATGCAAACTTTGGCAAAACAACGTGGCTTTGACGAAATCCTCATTCCGATGGGTCATGTAGCAAAAAATCAATACAAATTCTAAATCGATTAAAAAAACTCTGAGTTTTTTCTGTGACAAAATCACTAATGTTCTTATTAGCAAAAAGTTGCATATGTTTGACTGCGTCAAAATCTTTTTTGCGAGTTTGGGGTGCGATGGGGATGTCTCGTGCTGTGACCTCAAGGTTTTGAACCATTTTTCGTTTTTCATCAAACGAAATCTCTGGGTCGAAAAAAGCCAAACCAATATTTGCTTCCGTTAAATAGTGAAGATGATAACAAATTTTGTTCAACATTTCTTCTGAAACTCTTTTTTCAATTTTGATGAAACCCAAATCCTGATATGCGGCTGCTGTTCCATCTATGCATTTGAACCCAATTTTTACATGCAACATAATCAGAAAAATGCAAACGTCTCGAAAAAATGCAAACGGCGTGACTTGTCGGACCTGGGCGTTTGAATTTGTAATTCTCAATGGTTTCGCCTAGAAAAATCAATGTAACTTCCAAAAATTCTTTATATTCGCTGCGTGGGTGTGATTTTTCCAACTCTTCATGACACAAAATTACTAGAGCTTCTCACAAGTGTTTTGGAATTTTGTTTCCCTGCAGTTTTTTGTCCGATATTCCATTTTTGAGCATTGTTGGATTAATTTTACCATCGTCCCATGCCTTCTGAAATTTGTTGAACAGATAAACATCGGGTGCTATGGTCTTTCCAAATTTGAGATCATAAACAGCCCGTAGTTTAATCTCCCGTATGTGATGACGACATGGGAATCGAATTAAGTTGTGGCCAATCTTTTTTCCACCTTTTTCTGGTCCAGCGTTACTTGATGTCGTGTCGTAACACATGGCTTCGACTTTATCAGTAAGATCCCATTCTTCAAGGCATTCATATATCGCATTCGTAATCGATAAACCGCTCTGTTCTTTGCGTTATGGAACCGTTAATAACTTCTCAATATTACCAAATGTTACTATGGTTGGCAAACGATCTACTTTACCATGTCCAGTTAATTCTGCTAGCAATGTATCCAAAAATAAAAATTTGTGTTACTCAAACAAAGTCTAAATCTAACATAAAAATTTATTTTTTCTGAATTTTCGCAGGAATTTTTTTTTTGGATTTAGGAAAAAGAAATTCGATAAAAACACTTTCCTAAGATCAATTTCTACATACTTAGGCTCGTTGGAATCGTAAAGTAATTAGCTTTTAATAAAAAATGAGATATATTATATTTTAAGATGATTATATCTGATAAACATAAAAAATCCTATTATTCTGCTAATTTTCTTATCTTCGACGCCACTGCGCGGTGGGTAATTATTTTCCGATTTCAGTAAAACTGCATACACTTCATTTTCGAGTCAAAAGGAACATAATTAGTCGGTGGGAGGGATGAAAATAACAACTTCATAAGTTAGGTCATGTCTACTGTGCATACATGCACAAAAAATTTAATTTGGCTTTTATATAGACTCTTAATAGTTTTTTTGTACAAATCATTTTATTTTACCTATTTTTTACAGAAATAAAGGGTATGGAACCAATCCCCTTTTTTTCTATGTGCTGCATGTCTTTTTATGCACGGTTTTTTTTTACACGCCTTTTCCTGGAACGTATCTACCGTGTAAAAACAGAATTGGGTGTATATATATATATATATATATATATATATATATATATATATATATATATATATATATATATAATATATATATATATATATATATATATATATATATATATATATATATATATATATATATATATATATATATATATATATATATATATATATATATATGTATATATATATATATATATATATATATATATATATATATATATATATATATATATATATATATATATATATATATATATATATATATATATATATATATATATATATATATATATATATATATATATATATATATATATATATATATATATATATATATATATATATATATATATATATATATATATATATATATATATATATATATATATATATATACAATTTTTTTTTGTTTTCTTGTCTCCGCTTATCATATATAGTCGTTTGGCATAAAAATTTTTCCGAAATTCTGAGATGAAGCCCATTGCAATAGGTAGATTTTTATATGAAATCTACCTAAAAATATTGCACTGGTTTGTTCTCTCAATATAGTTAAATCACCATATACATAACATTATACAAACTGCAAGAAAAAACTGTGAAGCCATTGCTTTGACTAAGATATTGCGCAAACTGTACGTAGGTAGATATAAGGTTTTTTGATTATTTTGATAATGCAATTTATTTGCTAATTAAATTCCATTTTTTTTAAATTATAACTTTTTTGTTCCGACTTTGTCATTTCAAAATCTGATAACCCTGCATGTATTCGACATCCTTTACGTTCAAATTCAACAATTTGCTTCGTCGACAAGCACCATAGACACCTAAAGTAAGGACCACCTTAAAATTGTGAGGTTAGGAAAATGAAACAAAAAAATTATCAGCAAATTTTGCCTTCGTAGCCAAACAAACATAGTCGGGAGCGTCCTTCAGGAGTCTGTAGATTTCTTCGATGGTGAAGATTCTTGATTTCTTCGCAAAATAATTGTCATTTTTACGCTTCAAAAGAGCTCGCGAATTGTTGAATTTTAAGATATCGATGTTGTCCTTCACGTTCAACGTGGATTTTAACATTGAGTAAATGCTCCAATGCTCCATGTAGTTGACGATTGGAATTGTTTCATCTCGGTATCGAAATAAGCAAGCAACTTATTTTCGTCAATCACTTTAATTTTTTTTTCACTGCACCATTGTTTGAACCCTCGATACGTTTTTTCGTATTTTTCTTTAGATATTACCGGCAATAAACCTTGCAAAGCTCTTTCTGCTGCTCCTTTCAAATCGAAATCCTTCCCTGAGCTCATTTTTTGGAGTTTTTCAATAAAATACACGCGAAACGAAAACACGTTTGTAGTGTGGAAACAATCAAGAACAAATGACGGTTTTTTCTTGCATATTATCCAACTTGCATATTGTCAAGGCATTGTTGATCGATCAATGCTTCGCGTAGTTCTTTTGTAGTGATTTTTTGTAATTTTTTTTTTGTTTTTTGTCTATTGTGGTACTCAAGTGCAGAAAACGTTGTGTGCAACTCGTTTTGAAATGAATGTTTTTCAGCACACGTCCTAATTTTAAACATAGGACTACTGCTGAAAAAATCTTCATTTCAAAACTTGTAGCACAGCTATTTCCACACTGAACATTTTCGGTCGACTAAATTTAACAATATATGGTTAATAAAATACAATTTAAATATATAATTTTTTTTTGTAGTTATGCTAACTCCAAAAATATTTAATTCACTTTAAAAATAAAAATAAACAAAATTGATTTGGTTTTTAACTTTTATCTAATTTTTATTTAGCTAACTACTACGCGTTTCAATTTGATGCAGATCATAGACAGGTAATATTTTATAACTAAACTAGCGGGACCCGGCGTGCTTTGCTACGCCTATAAATAAAGTTTGTGTGTATACATTTTGTTGACGTAGTAGCAATAATTTCAAAGAGTTGTAATGAGAAATGATCTATTTTTTTTTTTAAATATGAATGTAAAAGGATCAGCACTCTAGTTGATCAGTAAAATATAAAAAAAATAGTTTTATATATACAACAAAGGGTATATAAAAAAATACGCGATCAAATAAGTTTTCATGTGTGTCTCTATATAGAAACATACGGAACAAAAATGGATTCATAAATTTTCACAGTGCTCATGCGGCTTAATATACGCTTTCTTTACCTGTGGTAGATTACTAAAAACGTTGCAAAAAATTTTAATCGTTATGTAATTTTATGGTCAGCAAGGATAGCGACAATATATTCGATGAAGGTATAGAAGAAGTGATGCAAAAAAGGAATAGAGGAAGTGATGCCAAAAAAATCAAAATTATTTGGATGTTTTTGTATTAGAATTTATAGGATGTGAATTTATAGTAAGAGAAATATTTCTATTTAGTCAACATCCTAAGTCATTTTAAAGTCATTACTGATTGTTGCAAATCAATGCGAAACTAATATCTTACACACAGTCAATATATTGGCATATATGTTCCATATATAGACAACATTAATGGAATATTAATTTTTGGGCGATTTTGTGAGCAATTATTGCTCAAAGTAATTATTGAAAGTATTATTCCCGATAATAAGTAATTATTGTTGGGATTGAACTCACACTCATCAGAGACATCATAGTTCAAAGCCATCATACAGACTCAGCCACAGTGGATGAAACAACAATAAAACATATTTTTTTTACTACTTGCATGAGAAATTTCAATTATTTACTCAAAAACCCAAGACAAAAGTTATTTTTCTTAGCTAAGGTTACTAATAATTATTCCCCACACTAGGGCTCGTATACTCGGGTATTGGATAACCGGGTACCCGGGTATTTGACCAAAAATTTTACTACTCGAATATCCGGGTAATAGCTTCGAGTACCCGGGTAATAAAAAAACAAAAATTCTTATGATTAAAATGTCGCTTATAAGATTAAAGATTAAAATGTCGCTTTTGCTGATTTGTCCAAAAAATAATTTCAGAAAATATATGTTGTATTGTAGTATTTTAGATATAAGTTCGTAAATCAGCTAAGGCAGTCAAATAGTTACGAAGCTTGTAAGTAAAAGGGGCGTTTTAGTGACCAATTGAACTAAAAAAGATTTATAAAATGAATGAATCTAGATTTTTTAGAAATACTTCTATCGCCTTAAAATGTAGATCCTTGAGAGATTCATAAGTAACATAAACTCCCACACAAACGACTACAGTTATTTTCCGATTGTTTAATTTATTTTATTTTTATAATTAAAATGTTTAAAAACAGTAAAAAAAAATTATTTTAATGTATTGCAACTAAATGGCAGTAAGAACTAACATTTTATCAAAGCACGTAGAAGTTCAGGAAGGCATAAAGTTAAAACTAATTTTAGATTGTAAAACACGGTGGAATACGCTCATTGCAGCAATAAATCAATTTTTTAAATTAAAATATGCATTAATACTGCACTCGATGAGCTAGACGCTGACAAAATGAACGAATGCGATTTAGAAATATTAAAAGAAATCTCATTTATTCTCGAACCGCTTATGCTAGCAGCACAAGAACTGAGTAAAGAAAACGCCACCCTTATAACAGCTGAAGGTAAACTTTTACTCGTACTAAAAAAATAAACGAGATTAGTACACCTCTTTCTCGTGAACTATTTAAAAATTTGAAAAACGAAGTTGATGGACGTTGACAAAAGGATATAATACATTATCATTGGAAACAATCAATAATGACTGAAACAATCAATACAATCGTTACTTAGAATAGAAATGTTCCCCATTCTATGAATACACACAAAGTATTGTCTAGAAATTTAATGCAAAAAAACAAAATCCCATTTAATGCAAAAAAAAAAATCCCCTATAATGTAAAAAAACATTTCCATAATATGGAGTCTAATGACAGTGGAAAAAATTCAGCTTAAGTGAAAATAAATAAGTGATGAAGAAGTTTCAACTTTGAAATTGTCACCGCCTCAACGGCGTAATCGATAGCGTGTCTGCCCAAGGATTAGAGCAGGGCACTGACGAGGTAGGTTCGAATCCCAACCGAAACACGAAAAATGTGAAGTGGAGTTTTTTTCTGAGAAACTTCAAACCATATCTTGAAAAAATTCCAATTACTTCTTTACTTGCTTGAGTTTAATTGATCTCAAAAATCAAAAATTAATTATCGTTATATTTGCATCATGGTATTTTTCCAAAAGGCAATGAGTTGTTAAGCTACGCAATAAAAATTTCTACAAAGTAGCTTGCTCATCAATTATTATTACGTCTATACTCGAATGAAAACAACATCAGAGTTGCAGATCAAAGCTCAAGCTCTTTTGATAGAGAGCGAGAACAAACATCAGTATATAATGAGCTACAGCATTGTCTTGCATCATATATAACTAAAACCAAAGACAAAAGTGAAAATTTAAATGTTGAGCAATCCCTTCCACACTCAACGGCTTAATATTTTTAAAATACTATTTTATAAACAAAAAGTTATGGTAAATGTTATATTATTATAAAATTCGATTTCATTTAACGTTTAACATATTTTTAAGAATTAAATTAATTGAATTAAATACATAAATATAAATAGTAATTGAATTAAATATGTGCAAATGAACTATTGAAAATTCGTTTTGTTTTAATCATCCAAATACCCGGGTTACCCGGGTACCCGGGTATTTGAGTAAAATAACTACTCGATACCCGGGTACTTAATGTTCGAGTATTTTACGAGCCCTACCCCACACCTAATAATAAGTATTTTAGCACCTTAGTAAATAATGAAAATATAATTTTTGTTCGTTTGTTAACTGAGTTCATCTTTGAATTTTTTTAGTTTCTTTCTAAAATAATAATAATTTATTAAAAAATAATAAGCGTTTTGATTTTATTTTAATAATAATAAATAATGAATGAATGCAAAAATTTCTTTGCAACTATAGTTTAGTTTATTTGAAATTTTAATTCGTGTTAAACAGAATTCTGTTAAAATTTAGTTTAGTTGTGAGTTGTAGACTAAAAAAATTCTAAATTTGGCTCAACAATATTGAACAGATTTTCAATTCAATTCAATTCATGTCAAAAATAAATAAAAACTATATTTTTTAATGCAAAGCATATGTGATTTTTACATAGTTTTAAGAAAATTCATTGAAAATAAATTTCTAACTAAGCAGCCCTGAATAATAAATATCCAATACGCAATCCAATGATATGATACACAATGTTTCACCAAATCAAAATTTTTATTTATTCACCATTTGCTTATTAATTGACATTTTATTTTGTGAATAATTAAGAGTTTTAGTGCATTTTTTATATCAAGTAGTAAAAAAAATAGTATATAAACCTCGGTGAAGAAAATTTTCTCCATTTCGGTGCTTAATTCGCTCGAAACTTCGTTTCTCGCGAATTAATATCCACCTCAATGTAGAAAATTTACTTTATCACCTCGGTATATAATGTACTATTAATTTTCATGTTCAGATAATTTCTAAATTGAAACTTCATTATCTCATATTTATTTAAATTGAATTCTTCATCTGTGATTATACAATTGTATATTGCATTTGTTCCCGACACGAAACACACAAAAACTGTTTTAAAGAAGTTTTTCTGAGCGAAAATAAAAAATGATTTAAAATTGCAAAATTCATGTGAATTAAAATAATTACTTTAAGCTTAATCACTCTAAAAATCTCTCAAAACTTTATTTATTTTACACCAAATAGTGTAAAACTTTTGTTTATTTAACGTTATACCTGTCGCATACTGTCGGTATCTCATAAGAAAGGAAATTCAAGAAAACTCGTTCTGATAACAGCCGTGTTCGGTTTGACTGAATCATTTGAAACAACGAAAAATTTAATACAATTGTTGTTGTTTTTTCAGTTGTTTCAGTCAAACTAAACGTTCCAAACATTCAATTTAATAAGGAAAAATTTCAAAATGTCGTTTTAATTCTATTTCTTTGTTCGTGCTTGTGGGCACACATTATATTTTGTGTTTTGCGGTCTAAATGCGTACACGAATAAATCAGAAGGTATTCCGAAGTTAGCTGACCACATATAGTTGTCCAGATGTGAAAAGTACGGATTCTCCATATCTACCTGGTCTGCAGCCTTGCAGAAATTTTCCTTGTGCTTTGTTGATGGTCATTGCAAAAGCGAGGAAACTAAACGTTTGAATTCAAGTGCCATATCTTTTGGGATTATTGAAATGCGTAGCAACAGTACATCTTCCCCTTTGAATTTTTCATTCAAAATTGTAGCTTCAATGACATTGTTCATCATCTTTTTCACCAAAGAATTTCAAAAAGATTTGTGCTATTTCAAAATATAGTAATATTTAATGATAAAATGGAGGAAATAAAATACTTTTTTTTTTTCAAATTTGTATGAACAAAGCTAAATTGGGTTACCAATTATCCTTATAGTGCTAGAAGTATATACCAAGATCATGTAAATATGGTTTTGCTGAAGGATTAAACCCGGCATATTTAATAGTTATATAGAAGCTCATTTCTTCAAGCAAACGAAAAAGTTCATTTTTTAAAAAAATATAAAAAATAAAAAATTTGCGTCCATCAACACCTTAGAAAGCATGTTGTTGTAGACCTTATTCTTCAAAGGTTGTCATGAGTTGTTGTTGCTCACATTGTAATTCGTACTACCCAACACATTTTATTTTGAAAGAAATCGCGTGTCATCATCAAATAATATTCTATAACTAAGACTAAGGGTGCTATCGTTGATTGAAAAAAGTTCATCCGCCAACATCCCTAAGATATCACTTTGGCTAGTGATACTTCACTGCTATTGCCAGTGATTTCGATAACTCAAGCTAACTCATATGCAAATAGCAGGAATCTAAGTACGCGGGGTTGTCACACCCATAGATCAAAAATTTAAAATTTTACAAATCTTCCTGCGCGAGTATATATTTAATTCGTTATTGAATTCTTTAGTTATTACTATAAAAACATTGGTCAAAGCAAACTACGCGCATAAACCGATATGTAAACAAAAAACAAATTAAAATAATTATCACCAATCACCAATGAAAAAATAATACACGACAATTTGAAAAAGCAAATCGTAGTGTATTTGCACAAACTTCAACGTTAAAAACAACGTTTTAAATACAAATGCGGCACCATCTATTGGCTAACCCAAATTTATGAGGCGTATATCACACTATCAAATATATTGGTCAATAAAAAAAATATGACATGAAATTGGAGAGTGCAAACGTTGTAAAATTAACTTCGCTACCTAGTTTTTCATCCAGTTTTGAATTTTGATGACAATTTTTTTACCTCTAATCGTTATATTTTAATTAGCAATACAAATAAGAGTATTTTTCAATTTGATATTGATTTTTGTAAATTAACATGGAAGATCAATGAAAAATTTAAAATAATAAATAAATAAATTTAAATTATTGTTTTCTTTAATTTTTACTCTTATTTTTATTCAAACTTTATAGAAACCAATACAATAAATTTTTTACAGGCTTCTATACTTTTTAACACTTCTATAATTAATATATAACCTCCACAATAGTTATTTAAGTATTAAGGCAGTAAGAGTGTTTTACCGATTAAGGATCCATGTTTTGAGATCGAGACGAAGTCGAGATGTCTAATATATCCGAAATCGGTAATACTCTTAATGGCCAATATGCTTATTACATTTTTTGCACGATTAATAAAAATTCAATTAAAATTATTTGAATAATAAAATTCATTCACAAAATTCAAGTTTGAATGTTTTAAAGAAAATTTCTTAAAATGTCATTTCAAAATAGTAAGCTTTGCGTTTCATCATAATTCTATTGGTTTTTTGTTGCAAAACTTAATGGTCCAAATACATGTGCAGAATTCTGCATGCAGCGCAATTAGAACATGTGTTGTTATATGAGAGCAATTACATGTAAATTCTGAATGCAGAAAAATTCTGCAAGATATCTCTAATTCTAATTTCGCTGCACAGAGGCAGTGCTACCACAATAAAAAAAACAAAAACTACTTGAAAACTCAGACAAAAATGGATGATTTTGACATTTTGTTTGAAAATGAATTATTTTTTTTATAACTCAAATAAAAATGAATGATATTTTTTTGAAAATGAAATTATTTTTGTAATGTAATTTTGTTTTTGTGATTTGTTTATAAAGATATTCAAATATTCTAAATAATCCAAATTATAAAATAATTAAAACTAATATTGTTAATAAATAAATTTTTGGGAAAGGAGTATCGGAAACAGTGGTATATGCAAATATGTAATTTGAACTTAAATTTTAATTTAGCCATAAACGTTTTTACAAGCAACGATTCAATTATTTGCTTCTATCTTTTAATTAAAAAGACAGTTTTCTTTAAATTGCGACAACTTTCACTTATAACTATTTCATAATCCGTAAGAACACAAACTGTCATTGTTACGAAAATTCTGCACGTCAAGTATATAAAAATTCTGCACATCTATTTTAGATGCAGATATGCATACAGCACTGCGTGCAGACATTCTGCACATGTATTTTGGGCATAATTCCGTCGAACATATTTTCAAAATTAATTGCTTTTAAATCTTTTAATTGCAATATTTTTAAATGAATGTTATATAAATTTGAAGCTAGTGAATAGACGTACACAATTATTTAACTAATAATCGTTTTTATTCACACCCTGAGGTCTCCCTTACTGGTAAGTAATTACTTACTGGCTGCATGATCGGTAAGTAATATTTTACCGACCAGTGATTTGTAAACGAAACTTACTATGTTTATTTACGAATCAGCAAACATGCAAAATCGCATGATCGTGCAAAAAATTATCAATAATCTTAGGTAACGTATTTGACTTAGCATAATATGCTTTTCGTTTATTATCAAATAAATCAAAACTTTCTTTACTAAAACATATTTGCTAGTCTAATAAAGTCCTTATATGAAGTTGAAGTTTACTATCAATTGAATAAATTGATTTACGCTGCCATCTGAAAGTTGGCATACAAACCATCCATATTTAACATTTAATTCGCAATTAAAAGATATCTAGGCATTTAATCAAGATAATAAATATCCTATCTCTCAAGCGGGACCATCATACACACATTGTACGAAATTTCATTAAGATTGGTTACGTTGTTGCGGAGTTCATCGCGGACAAACATCGTGACACGTGATATTTATATATATAAGAAGATTAGAGCAAAGTTAGTATCTAAAGTTATTTAAGATAAAAATTAAAAACAAAATCAATTTTGTAAATTTTTTTTTATTTTTAAAGTGAATTAATTATTTTTCGTGTTAGTGTAACTACAAAAAAATCATATAATAATAAAATGGATAAATCACGTCACTCCGAAAATGTTTTTCATATTAAAATAGTATAGTTTCCTACAAGAGATGAAAACGCTGCTTTTTCATGAGTGAAAATTTGTTCACGAGACGCGTTAGCGTCGAGTGGGGCAACTTCACGTACGTAAAATGTTTTTATCTCGCGTAGGAAATGGAATTTTTTCTATGATAGTTAATATATAAACGATATTTATTAGAAATTATTAAAATAGAAATCGACAAAATGACATTTAAAATTCATATTTTTTTTCATGGTTGCTCTGTTTTAAAACTGTAAAATTGTATGAAGACCATAGCAACTACAATTTGTTATTCTTTTTACACTAGTGGAAAGGAAAAGAACCCATAAGCGTGATGAAAATAGGCTTTTCATATACTATCATAGAAAAACAATTTTGTTTTTAGTTTTTATAGTTTTGGACAATATTTATTAATATTTTATGTCAAAGATCGTGAATTCAAGACATCAACGTTGATCTCATGTCTACCGTTATTGTTAATAATAGAAATTCAGAAGTTATTGAAAGTTTAAAAATAAAATTTTCTTTTAATTTATTCTGAGAAAAACGTGTAATTAAAAACAACTAACTCAACAGTCTACCGAAAATGGTTTAGTAGTGATGGTACCAACTGATCCGTAATTATTAATCATTTCACTAGGTAGCACACTCTCGAATGAATTCACTAAAAATATTCTCAGAACTAGTCACTTGTGTGATACAAAATTAATATTACCTCTACAACTTTTTCCGAGTAAAAGGTGTCCATGGCCAATAATCGGTAGTCCAGGTATTGTTTTAACATTCTTAAATCGTACATAAAATATATTTAACTTCCATCTCATATAAAACCAGATCGCGATTATTATCACAACAAAAAAAATTACAAAATCTAACATTATGTATGTTGTAAATATTTTTTATTAATTGAAAATTAATTTTCTTTACGAACGATCTAAATCTTACAACGGCGAGAGTTTTCTGTAAACTAATTTATTTTCTAATAAAATTGTTTATTTCAATTTTCTCGTTATTATTGACAATTTTTTTTAATGAGAATGACGTTGCTTAATTAAACGGTTAAAGAATTTAATAAGTTTGAAGTACAGAAACTATTCAATAATTATATATAATTATAACGCATTGTCTGAGATTAAGTTTCTGGTAATAAATACTCCTCTATATCATGGTTTTCGAAGTTTTTGTTCGAGCTTGTATAGACTATGCGCTCGGACAAAATCTTACAAAATCACAATTACCAGAAACTTATTCTCGGACATTGCGTTATAATTATATAAAATTATTGAAAAGTATCCAAATTTAAGAAAAGAACATTGTTACGGCTATAAGTTACAGTCGTAGCAGCGTTCTTAAATACTGGTAAAGAGTACATATATGACAATTGACCAAGTGTGAGCCATTGATTTCGCATTGATTATAAACAACCAATAATGACTATACAATCGTGACTTAGGATGTTAATTAGAATAGAAATATTCCCCATTCTATGAATGCACACAAAAAAATGTCTAGAAATTTAATGCAATAATTCCCATAAAATGTAAAAACATTTCCATAATATGGAGTTTATAGTCCCTGGGCCATCACCTATTTAATTTTATGATCACCACATACTTTATACTTCGTAAGGCGCTTGTCCTGAACGAGTCCTACAACTTTTTTATCTGCCGTTTTCCTTGATTCGGCCGCTTTTTTCCACGGGAAACTCCGAAACATGGCGATTTCCCGGGGTCTTGTATATTTATTACCATAATTTTGTTATTTATCAAAGGGGTGGAAATTTCTTTTAGAAAACGAGGGTAAATTTGTCGGACCAAAAATTGTTTGCTTTTGTCGAGTCCGACAACTCAAACTCGACAAAATACCGGGGTATTGAAAATCAATTACCACAAAACTAATTTTCACAGGAAATTGTTTAACAAAAGTTAGAGAAATTGAAGGGTCATATTGTCCGACAAATTTTCGGCCGCGTTTTTCCAGTCCGACGACCGGAAGTCGGAATCCTGTCGGGGTAGTGTTTATTGATTACCACTTGTCGGATAAAAATGTGTAACGTAGGCCCTTTGGACACGCTCGACACTATTTTTTTTTTTATATGGGTGCGGAGATGGAGCCTTGCATAGTAAATTCCAGAAAAAGGTTCTCTATATTCTACTTCACTATCTAAATTTAAACAAAATCTAAACAATTTTACAAACACAACACAATTAGAAAGTAAAACACAACAATCTTCACAAAACTTTATAATTTTTATTTGTCATCTAGCCCTAACTTGATAATTTTGTTTTAATTAATTTTGTATTTTAATTTCTATTAAATTTTTTTATTATTTAAAATATTTTTAGTTGAATTAAATTTCGGTTTCTATAAGTTATACTTAGCATAATTTGTGATGAGTTGTCCCAACTCCAGATTTTTTTGTGTTAGCCCAACAGCAGTATCCCTCTTTGTTCCAGACGTCTTGTTCTGATGAGATCCCAAACGTAATAGACCTTATTAATTTTGTTTATCTCCCCCATCGACCCAAAATTTTGTAAACCAGTTTCTATAATTTCCCCTTCAATTGCATATCGTTGTTGTTTCTTCTTTTCTAATTAAATTTTTCTACATACGTCAACAGGTTTCTTTCTTTTAAATTTCCCCTTTAACTGCTTATCATTCTTCGGTTGTTAACTTTAATTTCGGTATTACGTTACTGCCAACATCTGGATTATATTTTATCTATTTAAATGAATGATTTGACGCTTTAACTACTCGTACTATTATAAATTTTAATAGCGTTTTATAAATTTTCCTTTTAGTCACGTAATTCAGGATAATACCGGAATCTCTGTACCTAGTATACGTAGTTCTGTAATTTCACCGATAGTATGCAAAGATGATTCCCTTGCTTTTGTTTTACTGGTGTTACTTTTCTTTTCCCAGGTCTCAATAAATCAATGGTTTTACTTCATATGGCACAACTGGGCTTATTTTGGACAACTCATCAAACAGCCTTTCTACCAATAGATTTTTCTTAAAACTAATATAGAATTAATTAAATACTAATATAAAATCAACTAACAATACATTTTTTTATATTTGAATTTAATATTTTAGTTTTTTCTTTGTTTAAGTTTAAGATTTACAATTAAATAGTTTTTGACTCTAATTTAAAATAAAATAAATTAATGACACAAATTTAATATTTTACTGTACAATACTCAATAACATTTTAACTTCAAATTTCAAAACCGGAGTGGACTTCACTTTTTACCACCTTCTTGCGAATTTAATCTAACCGTTACAAATGAAACATGATAAAAAACCATTTGTTATTATAAAAAATCGAGTTGTCGGACAAAAATATAGCCGCGTTCGGCCAGTCCGACAAGAAAATGAGAAAAATATTTCAGGAGAACGATTATTTTTGTTTCTTTGTTAAAATTGCTAATATTCATGAGCAAATTTAATGTATACATTTATAACGTAACATTTTTTAGAACAGAAACATCGTTTACAGATGGCACTTTATAAAGAAAATTAGAAAAAAGGAGCATGTATACCCAAAAAATGATGTAAAACATGTTTTCATATTAACTTAAAAAATTTAAGGAACATTAACCAGTTGAGAAGGTTATTTACACACTTTTATTTGAAAAGATTGAGAAGGATTAAAAATATGCGCGAATTTTAACAAGGAAAAAATATTGCCATTTTTTCTATTTACCAGATTCAAAACTATATGCACCGATAGAGTATACAAATATAAATGATACTTTTACTCGCCGCGAGAACGGAAAAGTAGTATATACGACCTGATTCTTGCAATCTGGGACCAAAAACAACAACCTAATGAATGGAAAATCATAAGAAATACAAGAAAGATGGCCGCCTAAAATGTGCTTATTATCATGGAGTCGCACTGATGAACACTGCATATAAAATACTAGCTAATGTCGTACTTGCTAGACTCATGCAGTTCGCCGAATCTATCATCGGTGACTATCAGTGCTGTTTTCGTCCCAACCGCAGAGCAATGTTTTATCTTAAGGATGATTCTAGAAAAATGTTGGGCGATTAACGCGAGAGAACGCGTATATAATTATAATTTGAATTACAATTAACAATAATATAAATTACAACAATATAAACCAATGGGTTACTGAGATACGTTTAAAAATCTACATAGTAT
>CAVNZG010001134.1:23378-76848 GCA_963693315.1 Diogma glabrata
GATTAAAGACCGAGTTCCCCAAAGATATTTTATTTAGTATGTGTGATGAACCAATAGGTGAATGTAAAAACATTCGTTTATTGGGTGTCACAGTTTCAAATGACCTACTCTGGAACGATCATGTAATGGCGATGGCAAAAAGCGCGTCTAAAAAACTCGGCCTCCTAAATAGATGCAAAAAATTTTTCACTCCATACCAATTGCTCCATGTTTATAAGTCCTATATTCGTCCCTGTATGGAGTACTGCTGTCAAGTTTGGGGTGCTGCCTCTGTTTCCATCTTGGCCCTCTTGGACTCTGTTCAAAAGCGAGCTATACGAATTGTAGGTGATCGAACTTTGACATCACAACTTGATTCCCTACAACATCGTCGCACTGTTGCTGACCTCGTTGTTTTTTACAAATATCGTCATCAGCAGTGCTCAGATGAAATCAGCGGCATCATGCCTCAAACTTATTCTTACCCCCGTTCCACTCGGCGATCGGCTGCCGCAACCAGTGAAACGGTAAAGATCCCGCGCTGTCATACTGGCAGATCGATCGCAGAGAGACTTCTTTGTCCGAACTGCGTACAAATGGAATAGTTTGCCGGAACACTTAGTCTCAGGTGGCTTCAACCCACAGATGTTTAAAAAAAGCGTTAATCTACACCTCAGAACGCCAGTTGTTGTGGGACCCAGGTCTAGACCTAGGTCTTAAAAGGTATTTATGTGTTGTTGTGACACATATTCTAAACCCTATTACACAACACATTTTATTAAAAAAAAAAAAAAAAAAAAAAAATAGTATAATGACTACAGTTTGATTATTATAATGATTTCATTAAATTATTACGATATTATTTAATAACTTTTTATTATTATTTATAATTTTCATCAATTTATAATATTTAATAACAAATATCTAAAATTATTGACTAATGTTGATATATCGTGGATGATGATATTGAGCGTACGCTATCGTCTTTGAAATTATGACATTTTTCGATTTTTCGATAGTTAGCGGATACTAATATTTGTCGGACAACTGTATCAGAGTAAAATAATATTAATTAAAACTATAAAAGAAAATTAGACATGTGGTAATCAATAAACAATACCCCGCCAGGATTAGGAATTCCAGTCGTCGGACAAGAAAAACGCGGTCAAACATTTGTCGGACAATATGGCCCTTCAATTTCACGAGTTTTTGTTAAACAATCCTGTGAAAATCAGCTTTATGGTAATTAATTTTCAGTACCCCGGTATTTTGGCCAGTTTGAGTTGTCGGACACAACAAAAGCAGACAATTTTTTGTCGGACAAATTTACCCTCGTTTTCTATAACAAATTTCCACTCCCTTTATTAAATAACAAAATTATGGTAATAAATATGTAAGACCCCGGGAAATCGCCATGTTTCGGAGTTTCCCGAGGGAAAAAGCGGCCGAATCAAGGAAAATGGAAAATAAAAAAGGCAGATAAAAGGACAAGGGCCTTACGAAGTGTGATGATGAAGTTTCAACTTCGAAATAGTCATCGCCACTACGGCGTAATCGAAAGCGTGTCTGCCTAAGGAGTCGAACAAGTCACTGAAGAGGAAGGTTCGAATTCATTCGAAACACGTAAAATGAGAAGTGGAATTTTTTTGAGAAACTTCCAAGCATACCTTCGAATTGAAAAAAATCCAATTATTTCCTTACTTTCTTGAGTTTAATTGATCTCAAAAATCCCCAATAAACGGTAAAGAGTACTTTTTTCTAGTGATGACAAGGTATCATAAGAATCTTTTTTGTTTCATATGTCTTATATATATATATATATATATATATATATATATATATATATATATATATATATATATATATATATATATATATATATATATATATATATATATATATATACATATATATATATATATATATATATATATATATATATATATATATATATATATATATATATATATATATATATATATATATATATATATATATATATATATATATATATATATATATATATATATTCGGATGTAACCGATCGATCGTCGAAGAGTAAAGACGTGTTTCTAATTCTTTTAAATTATTTGTGATTTTATATTTTATAATAAAATAATAAAAGTTTCTAGTGCTAATTTATTGTGTTTTAGTATTTCAAGAATTTTAAGGCTCACTATTGTGATAATTTTAAATTGTTTTGTGTTTCATAATAATAATAAAAAAATGGATGAAACTTGTATTCTTTGCAAAAATAATTTGGACAAATGTTATTTTACATGCCATGGCTGTAACTCGAAAATTGATTACAAATGTATTGGAATTCGAAGCAAAAATATTTTCGATGTGATTCGCGAAGTAAGCAATTTGTACTTTTTATGTAATCTTTGTGGGGAAATAGATTTATCGAATGCATCTTTGAACTCCTGTTTATCTAACGCAGTTTCTAACATTGAAACTAACATTTCTAAAATAGTCGATGATTTCAAATTTCCGTCATCAATTATCAATTCATCAAAAGCTTAAATAATACCAAAAGAAGCTATTTCTAATACTGCAATTGCTGAAAATACACATACCACAATAAATCAACATTTTAATTGTCCATCAACTATAAATCAAATCGATGTTGAAATAGGCAAAAACTCCAATACTGCAGTTCAGTTGACTTCGTCACCGAATTGCAAAATGGCAAATGTTGCTCATCTAGCAAAACATAACGATAATCATAAAATTCAGCTTAATCCTAATCATCATTCGAATAACAGCGCAAATGTAAAACAACCTTTAACAGCTATTATTATAAATGAAAAATCAAGTGATGATGCGAAAAATAAAAACCTGAAATCAGCTATCGGTTACAATAATCCAATTAAAATAGTTATTTATTATACAAGGGAAAAAAGTAGTAGATTTTAGCTCGAGGTTGTGTTGTCTCCCGACGCGAAGCGGAGGGAGACAAAAAACCGAGAGCTAAAATCTACAATTTTTCCCGTGTATAATACACTATTTTTTTCTGTGACTGGACAAATATAATTATTGAAAAAAATATTAATATAATTATTGAAAAAATAATATTAAACAAATATTACAATATGTATTTAATGTATTACAATATGTATTTATATTACAATATGAAATATTACAATATGTATATATTATGTATATATATGTATATATATACGTAAATATTACAATATGTATTTATATATAATATAATTATTGAAAAAAATATTAATATAATTATTGAAAAAATAATATTAAACAAATATTACAATATGTATATTCACCACACCATACGAATTTTTCTTGAATAAAAACTTAAAATTAAGTTTCATTTTATTTGTCAAAACCAGTTATTAACATCAAGAAGAAAACGGTATAACTTTTCATTAACATTAAAATAGTCATAAATGTTCATAAATATTCATAATATTTATCATTTATGTGTATATATGTATTTATATATATATTTTTATCTATCCGGGAAAAAAGTACATACTTTTTTCCCGGGGAAAAAAGTATTTTATGAAAAGTTGCATTTTTGCACCTGTCAGCAGAAGTAAAATGTTAAACTTTTTTCCCGTCACAGAAAAAATACATTTATATCTACTAATAATAAATTAAATACGAAAAATCTAAATACAAAAAATGTTGTTATTGGTACTTCTTCTATTATTAATACGGGTTAGGGTTCCCAACTTATAATTTTCCAAAGAAAGGACATTTGCAAAACTACGAAAAAAATTTAATTTTATATAGGAATTTGCATAGGAATTTATTGTATTTTTATTTCAACACAGATTCATTATATACATATATTATTTCACAAATTTAACTTAATTAATTCACAGATTTTAAATCTATTATTCGTCAGCAGACAGCAATAACAACTGATCAAATGCAATAAAAATAAAAAAAAATCAAACTATGTACATATGTAAATAAATTCAGTACTTTTACATATGTAAGTATTTTGAATTCACAGCACGCAATTTTTATCATAAGTAAAATACAAATACATAAAATAAAAATAAATCACAAATTTAATTACAAAATCTAATCACAATTAATTACTTAAAATTCATATTGAAACCCATATAACCCCCTGGGGTTTTTTTAATATACTGATGATGATAATTATAAAATTATCGAAAATGTCTAATTTTAAATAAAATAAATTTTAAAATAGTTTTTACTTCACATGACGGTATAAAATATCATTAATAAAATATTGATATAACATAAATTAAATAACATAAAGTTTTTTTACTACTTGTTGCTGTTAATTAATTACTATTGCAAAAACGATATTTTTGTTTTGTTTTTGCACACTTCAGTAATTTTTGGTCGGTTTTGGCAGTTTCATAAAATTCGCTACATTTTTCTTTAAAATTAAAATAAACAAGTAGCTCTGCCTTAATCAATTCAATAGAAGATCGATTACGCTCCTCTCTCCATTTTACCCCCATTACGGAGAACACTCGCTCAGAAAATGCTGATGATGCAGGGATACTTAAAAAGAAGGAGAAAATTTCTGCTGTTCTTTTATTTTTTATATGAAATTTTATTTTCCCGTTATAAAATTTCATACAAAAAATAAAAGAATAACATAAACTTTCGATAGAAGATTTTTCTGAATAGGCCCCAATATTAAACATGTTGATCAATTCCATATTTTCATTACAGCTTAAAATGTGTTGCCACTTTCCCGCAGTCGAAAAATTTGTGAATTGGGTATGTTGACTAATTTTTGCAAAATTATTTTGTACTAGCATGGAACTAGCTACAAGGAAAAATATGAGCGATTCAAAAATTGCATTAAAATTACAATAAAAAAGGACATTTTAGCTTAATAAAGGACATTTTGTCACACAGAAAGTGGAAAGGACAAAATATAAAAAAGGAGGACTGTCCTTCCCAAAAAAGGACGGTTGGGAACCCTAATACGGGTATAACAGCTGTTGCTTCACGCAAATATATATTTGTGTTGAGAATTAATCCTGATGTTACAGACGAAACATTTCAAATGTTCGTGAAGGATAATTTGAAAATCCAAGAAGCTGTTTGTACTCTCTTAACTAACAACAGGATTCCGGCTGACTATTTGTCTTATAAAATTGGAATGCGGGAGGAATTTTTATCTCATGCAATGGATGCTAATAACTGGCCTAAAGGATTGTTGGTGAAAGAATATGATTTTAAACAGAAAAATGTTCGGATAGCTCGCAACCAGTACCGCCGATACCTGAAGGAAAATCTTCTAAAATAAATAGTAATTTCATCTACTTTCAGAATGTTCGTGGAATCTCTTCCAAAGCTACCAATTTTATGCATTTTGTGTTAACAACTATGTTTCCGATCTATGTGTTGATTGAAACAAATTTAAAAAGTCATATTCATAGTTCTGAATTGTTTTCACCTGACTCGATCGTTTACAGATGTGACCGCTCAACAAATAATAGTATAAAGTTGTCTGGAGGAGGAGTATTAATTGCTGTTCATTCATTAATTGCAAGTGAAATAATCGAAACGGATGAGTCTTTGGAATTGTTATGTGTAAAAATTATCATCTCTAAGAAGACTCTATATATATTTGGATTGTATACATACCACCGCACTCATCTTTTGATATTTACACCAAAACCATCGATAACATTCAAAATATAACTTCTAAAACTTCTATAAAGGAAACATCAATCGATTTTAATCTTCCTCATGTTAATTGGAGCTTTGATGCGGAATTAAATGGACTCGTTACTTTCAACATGAAATCGGAGATGGATTATCAGATTATTGATGCTATTCTGTTTTGCGGATTTCTACAAATAAATAATACTAGTAATGTTCTTGGACGATACTCGGATTTAATTTTGACGAATATGGCAAACGTTTTCTCTGTTGATGAATCAATCATATATTATTAATGATGACAACCATAAACATATGGAGACTAGTATTAATAGCGAAGAACTTAAGCAGTCTTTTTAATTAATAAAAATAAATCTTTTATTTCTTTTTTAGATTTTAAAAATGCTGATAATGAGGGTTTGAACTCATATCTTCAATCATTCGACTGGATCGCCTGTTTCACAGGTAATCTTGAGGAAAATGTTAACACATTTCACACAGTTAAAAAAAATTGAATATGTAATGCAAATTGCTACACATATAGGTCCTACGGAAGTTTCCATTACAAAACAATACAAAGCTTGCTATATAAGGTTAAACTAATGTTCTTTGCATCAATATTTAACAGAGTACTTGGAGCAAATATAAAGCTTGTTGTTTCAAAATGTCTGTTATTTGCATTAAATAATATTACGCGCAACATTTTTGTTAGTATGACATTTTAATGCAATTTACATCATAATTTCGAGTAACTTTGATTATTACGCACCTCACCTGCCTAAATTAATCAAATTAAACTAAAAAAATTACAACGGAAAAAATTAAAACATACATACCACCTTCATCACTATTATTATAGACTTTCAGCTGAGAAGCGATAACTAAAACATAGATGAAACGATTTTAACTATATATTTCTAAAATGGATAATACTCTAGTGAATTTTGAAATTTCATTAAATCTTTAATGTATTAAATTGTAGCAAGCTGCATTAAAACTTCTAGCTGTTCTATAGAAATAAATTATGATGCAAGAGTTGTTTTAAATTTTATAGATATGCATTAAAATTAGGTATAATGCAACATTTACTTTACAATTCAATAATAACCTGCTACGCATGGCTCCTATTGCAAGACTTGCTTTAAATATTGAAGTTACTTTTTCAACTGTGTATGATATCCTAAATTCGGGCTTAGAACAATACGTTCCTATCATAAATTCTAAAATTAAGAACCCTAATCGATCGCCGTGGTTTGACAAAAAATTAATAAATCTTAAAAATCAAAGAAAGAAAATTTATTACAAGATGAAGAAAAGTTTAACTGATCATGATAAAAACAGTTATTTATGTATCTCTAACGAATTCTCTGCATACCAGCGTGAATGTTATAAAAGATATCTGATGTCAATTCATTCTAAAATATCTAATGATCCGAAAAACTTGTGGAAATTTGTGAATAGTAAGCGTAAAACAAATGGCTTTCCATCAATTATGACTTATAATGGTAATAAAAGCTCTGATCTTAAAGAAGTATGTAGTTTGTTTGCCGATTACTTCCAGAGTGTGTATAAAATTGATCATTCTCAAATTACCGATCACTTCAAAATATTTAATTATGAAAATAATATCTCAATTCCAGATATTACTCCTGAAACAATTTCGAATGGCTTAAAATCTTTTAAGGATGGTTGTGGTCCTGATGGCTTTCCTGCTCAATTTTTGAAAGAACATAATTCCTCTTTATCACTGCCTCTATCGATATTATTTAATCAATCCCTTTCAACTGGGGTTTTTCCATCCTGTTGAAAAATATCCCAAATAACTCCAATATTTAAATGTGGTAGACGTAGTGATATATCAAATTGCCGTGGTATATCGCTACTATCTTCAATTCCAAAGCTCTTTGAATCGATCGTCTCTGATATATTGTACTTCAAATTCAAGACTTTTATTTGTGAGGAACAACATGGGTTTTTTCGCGGTCGCTCTTCACAAACTAACCTACTTGAATTTTCTAATAGAGCCATTGATATTATCGAATCAAATAAGCAATCAGATGTCATTTATACTGATTTTAGTAAGGCGTTTGATTCGATTGAGCATCCATGAGGTTATAATAACAAAGCTTAGAGCTTACGGTTTGTGTGAGCCTCTATTAAACTGGTTAAGATCCTATTTCATCGGCCGTACTCAATTCGTTAAAATTGAAGGACATCTCTCAAAATTAATATCAGTCCTATCCGGTGTACCTCAAGGTTCTCAATTGGGGCCTCTGATTTTTATTCTATTCATTAATGATATTAATGAGAAGTTAAAGCTTTCCAAATGTTTAATTTACGCAGATGACCTTAAAATTTTCCGTGCTGTAAATTCTGCTGATGACTCGAAACTTCTGCAGGAAGACTTGGACTCTATTGTAGATCGGTGTTATAAAAACAAATTAAACCTTAATATAAAAATATGTAAAATTTTAACTTTTCATCGCGTAAAAAGTCCTATATTAGCCGAATACATAATTAATGGTGAATATTTGTCTCGATGCTTTGAGATTAAAGATCTTGGGGTTATATTTGTTCCATCTTTGAAATTTAATCGTCACATCGATTTTATAATTGCTAAACCAATGACTATGTTAGGATTTTTAAACGAATCATGAAAGAGTTCAATGATTCTGATGTCTTCAAAAAATTGTATTTAGCGTTTGTACGCTCACAGCTTGAATGTTCCATTTGTGTTTGGAGCCCTTATACGCAATGTGATATAAAGAGAATTGAAAGTGTACAAAAATCGTTCATGAGTTTTTATCTGTGAAAAACTGGGGTATAGGATCTATAATACGGTGTAAACTTATTTCATTGGAATCACTTGAAGTTCGTAGGAAACGAGCTCATGTTGTCTTGGTTAGAGATCTGATTTTATCATACAGTGACAGTGCTTACCTTTTAGGAAGTATAAATTTATATGTCCCCAATAGAAATTTAAGAAATCGTGATTTTTTAGTGACAAAGTTTCACAGAACGGGATACGGAAGTAATAAGCCTATAAACATGATGGTTAAACTTTTCAATTGTGTTGCTAATGTTTTTGACTTTAAGGTTTTGAGAAGTGAGTTCAGGCGTTTTGTTATGAAGCTTTGTTTTGAATAATTGTAAATTTAAATTTGTATATATTTATCATATTTGTATAATGTTAAATCGTCCTGGATCTTACAAGTTTCTAATTGATTGGGTAATAAAAAAAAAAATACAGAACATAAGTTATTAGGAACAGAAAAATGTCTTTGGGAGTATATATGATCAACCAAAGTAACATTTGCTTTTGATATGGATAGTTTGGAAAGGTATTGAAAGCTTCGTTGTTTACAAAATTGTTTTTGACACAATCACGCTCCGAGGTACGAGGACCCGCGGGCTCCGCCCCCCTCCCTCCTCCTTTCCCCTCCCTTCGCACACAAATACACTCTTGCTCTTTTCATCCGGCTTTGATACAACTACTAAGTACTATCCATCATAATCCAACCTCTTCTAATATATTCTGTGTGCACCTTCTGCTTAACTATAATTCTACAAAAACCATCGTGAGGTTAACGATAAATTTTTATACGATCAATGACAAATGGTTGAAAAAATTAATAATAAGAAAATACTGAAATAGCAGCTTTTGTTCTTCTATATTTTATTTACAGAAAATGAAGCTATGCAAAAATAATGATGGAAAAAAAATATTCTATGATTTTTAGCACTATCTGTCATATAAATAATTAATTTTCTTAGTAATATCGCAACGATAAAAATTTGAACGAAACGGCTGAAAGACAATTAGAGCAATAATTTTGGAAAACTACATTATCGAAAAATTTAAATGCCGTAAATGGAATGTTTATGAATAAAAAGGAATCATTTTTATGTTCTATAAAAAAAATAAACCAAAACAATAAAAATTAAATATAGGGTTCGCGTTGAGCCCCGAACCTTTCTCACAACCCCCTACATCGGCAATTACAACGAATACTGATTTTCTTAAAGTTCATTTTATTAAATCGGTTTAAATTATTGGGCCATATGTATAAAACCTAGTAACTAGGTTTTTTAAGTGTTTACTAGCTTTCGTATGCATAAAAAAGTATTCGAAACTTTACTTTACTAGCTTGCTAAAAAAAAAACATCGAATTGTTTTGTTTTTGAGTGTTTGCTATGTTTGGTATGTATAAAAACCAAAGTTTGCTGGATTTATGCTGGTATATACTATAATCAAACCTATTGTCTGATTTACCACACTAAAACTATTACTAGGTTGTTAATTTATAGTTTTTTCTTTTTGAGATGTGATATGAATTCGAAAACAAGACATATGTATTGAATTTATTGGTCTTTTTATTCGGATTTGGAAGATGAAATATGTTTTCGTGCATGTAAATTTTGCAAATTTCGTAAACCGGGTGAAGGAACAGTAAATTTTAGACACCTTTAGAAATAGTAAACTTTTAAGACATGTAATTTACTCTTCTTGAAATAACTGAAGCAGAATCGACCCAATCTTCAGAGTAAAGCAATTAATATTAACAACTCGGAATCAATGAGATGCAATACCTATAACGAATGGTGTCACTTACAGACTTGTTGTTCGTTCATAATGCTTCTTACTTCTGGTTCAATGTACTTTGTACGTTTTTTTTCAAAATTTTATGTGCTTATACACTTTGGCTTTTAAATAATCGCTCAAGTGTCAGCGGAATGCAGAACGTGCAAAATGATTAGCAAATGAGACGGATCAAGGTTTAACGCGACCCATGCCAATAAGAAGTGATTTACGTAAAAATTTTAAGTCAAAATTGTCACATACAAAATATGCCTACATGCTGATATTTTCGAGAAAAAAAATCATATAGTTTTAAAACTGCGTGAAAACTGTGTTTTTTTGCCTACAGTGCCCTCTAGTACTCACATCGATACTCCTTCCATCACGCGGTAAGAATTAATTGAAAGTGTATATTTTGAAATAAATTTAAAAAAATTGGAAAATCGATTTTAAATTTTTTAAAAATTAAAACTAAGGGAGAAAGCTATCCTTAAAATTTTTAACAAATATTTTTGTCATGTGAAAATCGTGAATATTTCTAATGCATTGATATTTTTTGAAAAATTTACTACGAATAAAAAGATATACGTATTCGAGGATTACGCGATATATACGTGTTCGAGGATTTTTTTTTTGGAAAATATAGCGGTTCCAAATATGGAGAATTACGTGATTTTTGGCTAGTCGAGTTATTTTTAAATATTCATAAATTCGGTTCTATTAAAGATAGAAACTTCTAGTTTGTTGTATGTTAAAGTTAAAAGATTTATCAGAGCTTTGCAGTTTTCAATGATTGTACAATACCGACGTTTTATACCAGAATTTGATTATATTGCTAAAAGCCTACATAAGCTTCCAAGAAAAGATAAATCAAATGAAATAAATCGATGAAATTGATGGGAAAGAGAAAGTAATACCTTATTACTCGAAGACACTGTCCAAGCGAGAAGGGGATTATTGAGCAACCCACAAAGAATTGCTGGCTATAGTGCTATGTGTGAAACATTTCCACAAACACTTGAAATTCCATTTGAGTAGTGATCATGGAGCATTGAGTTGTTTATTACAATTTAAATACACGGTGGGGTAGGGAGCACAATGGATCAAACGCTTACAGGCTTATAGGCTTATTAACTTACAGGCTTATTAGCTGCACATGGAAATGTTAACGAATGCTAGGTAGAATGCAAGCACTGTAACCGGGCCGAAAGCTAGGAAAACATTATTGACGTGAGGCTTACGTAAATGAAAAAGGAGAAAAACCTAGACAGTGTCATATTGGTCATAATGGAACAGCCTCTGTAAGTTCTAAGGGTACAGTTAAAGAATCAATGTTAGTAGTGGTCCCAAAAATAAAAATGCCTCAAGTTTTTAAAGAAATGTTATGGAGGAACCAGTGGCGGTCAGCTGGGTATTAACAAAACCCTTGACAAAGTACGACGTAGATTTTATTGGTCAGGAGCATGTCAATTGGTAGTGGGATGGAGTCGTGGAATAGCTATTGCAAAAGGACCTATACGAAGAAGTTATGGTAATATGAGGCAGTATAATATGGGAGCGCCATTTGAGAAAATGGCAATGAATGTAGCTGGACCATTTCCGGCTACTGATAGCATCAACAAATATGTGCTAGTCTCTCTCTCTCTCTCTCTGGCATTTACATCCCATGAAGGGATTTTGCCGTCTGTGCAATAAGCTTCCAATCATCTCGTTCCATGACCAGTTGACCCCAGTTTCGACATCCTATATCACGAAGGTCTTGGATGATGTCATCACGCCAGCGTTGTCTAGGTCTTCCTCTTCGACGAACACCAGCTGGTTGTTGTTGGGACGCTTTTTTTATCATTCTATCTAATGGAGCCCTTTCTACATGACCAAACCATCTGATCCGGTTAGATTTAATGAATCCGATTACATCGCAGCCTCCAAGAAGCTGTCTGATTTCGTGATTCATTCGGATTCTATACTGATTTTCAGCAACTTTACATGGACCATAAATTGTTCGTATGACCTTCCTCTCGAATGTTGATAAAATTCTACAATCGGAGGAAGTCAGTGTCCAGCTTTCACTTCCAAATATAAGCACAGGTCGAATTAATGCTTTGTAAAGTGTGAGTTTACACGACCGCGATAGATGTTTTGATCGCAGAAGTTTTGAGTATGCGTAGAAAACTCTGTATGCAGCAGAGACACGGGCTTTGATATCTGCCTGCATGTCATTTGACGATGTTATTACAGACCCGAGGTATTTGAAGTTTTCCACGCGTTCCACTTCGTAGTCGCCAGTATCCAGATTTCCGGGAGGTATGTTCTTAGATGTTGTTAACACTTTAGTTTTGCCGGTGTTGATGCATAATCCAAGTCGTTTAGCACTTCTTTCAAGCTTAGAGAGACTATCTTTAATATCGGTCGTTCTACGTCCGAGAAGCACAATATCATCTGCGTAGCCAAGAACTTGACTAGATTTATTATATATGCAGTTTTGCGTCTCAATTCGGCTTTTTCTTATCGCGTACTCCAGCGCCAAATTAAACAGTACAGGCGCGAGTGCATCACCTTGTCGAACTCCTGATGTTATATCGAAAGGATCAGAAACTGACCCTTCGATTACTATTCTACAGTTTGATCCCGATGTTGTGAGTTTGCACAGAGAAACAAGTTTCTCTGGGATACCAAGGCATATGAGTGCGGACCAGAGGTTGTCGCGGATGATACTATCATATGCTTGCCTGAAATCAACGTAGAGCTGGTGAATGCTGATGTTGTACTCCCAACATTTTTCCAGAATCATCCTTAATGTAAAACATTGATCTGTGGTTGAGCGGTTGGGACGAAAACCACACTGATAGTCACCGATGATAGATTCGGCGAACGGGATGAGTCGAGCAAGTACGACATTAGCTAGTATTTTATATGCTGTGTTCAACAGTGCGATGCCACGATAATTCGCACACTTTAGACGGTCACCTTTCTTATGTAGCGGAACAATGAGAGCTGTTTTCCATTCAGCAGGTAGTTCTTCTTGGTCCCAGATTGCAAGAATCAGAATACGTGAGACCAGAGCTGCTCCTCCATTTTTCAAAAGTTCTGCGGGAATTCCATCGAAACCTGGTGATTTGCCATTTTTCAGTTTTTTAATTGCAGCTTCCACTTCTTCTATTGCTGGGTAAGGGACAAAAATCTCCTCAGTTGATGGAGCAATTGCTCGAATAGGATGAACTTCATTCGTCCTATTCAATAGGTCTTGAAAGTGGGATCGCCACACTGCCAGCACATCACGTTCACTTGTTGTAAGTTCATTATTTTCATTTTTGATGGCTGTAGATCTTGGGTGGAAATCTTTTGTCAGATTCCGTGCATTGGCAAAGCACTCTTTTGAATTTCCGATGGCCGCATGTTGGTTGATGTCTTCAATGCAGCTCTTCATATGTTCGCGTTTCTTTTTACGTAGAAGTTTTGCTGAGGCTTTCCTGGCGCATAGATAATTAGCTTGGGAGCTTCGGGTGTTCCTTGTTAACCATTTTTCTCGCAGTTTTTGTTTATGTTCAACGGATTGGCGGCACTCGTCGTCGAACCATTCGTTGTGTGATTTCGGTGGCCGCTTTCCGATTGTAGTTTGTGCTGCGGCTATAATGGTTGATTGAAGCGTTTGCCATTCTTCTTGTATGTTTAATGGCATCTCAGAAGAGATGTCATGCTCTTCTATGTTTTGTGTTATTATTTCCTGATATCTTTTCAGCGTTTCCGGATGTTTAAATGCATCGACGTTCCAGCGCACGGTCTTTTTTGCTTGTCTGTTAAATGTAGATGATAATTTGCACTTGTACTTAAAGATGACAAGCATATGATCAGTGTCCATATCAGCACCTCTGTATGATCGAACGTCAGTTACACTTGTGGAGTGTCTCTTAGAGATCATGACGTGATCGATTTGATTTTCCGTTCTTCCGTCATTTGATTTCCACGTTGCCTTGTGAATTCTCTTGTGAGGGAAGAAAGTGCTGGAAATTACTAGATCATACATCATAGCCAGCTCGGCTGCGCGAAAACCGTTATTGTTGCTGATATGATGCAAGCTGTTAGGGCCGATATGTGTTTTAAGTTCTGCAATCCTACCGATTTGAGCATTAAAGTCACCTACCACGATTTTTATATCGTGCCGCGGGATTGTACTGATGACTTCTTCGAGTTCTAGGAAGAACAGGTCTTTAATATCATCTGCTTTATCTTCAGTAGGTGCATGAACATTGACGATCGTTACATTGAATTTTTGCGTGCGGATTCTCAGTGTGCATAACCGCATATTAATTGGGCAGAAGTCGATAACATGCTGATTCACGCGACGGTGTATAAGAAAGCCAACTCCAAATTCTCCTCCGTTTTGATGACCGCAATAATAAAGAGTGTATCCTTTCGCTGTTTCATGGATTCCACTGCCTGGCCATCTTAGTTCTTGTAATGCCACTATATCTAGTGTGTAGCTCTCGACTTGTTGTGTGAGTTTTAGGAGATCTCCTGGTCTTCGAAGGCTTAGCACGTTCCAGGTTCCCATTTTTAAATCGTAGTCCGGGTACAGTTTCCGAGGTCGTTCCAATAATGATTCCGAGATATTCCGAGGCCTGTGTACAGAATTCATGACAATAATTTTTTTACGGAAATGGGGTGTTAGCCCTTCGCCCAACCCAAATTTTCGTGAATGGGTTCGTTCTGCATCTTAAGGTCACCAGAAACAACCTTTTTACATGTTTATATAGCGAGCCGCTTGATCCAAGACAGACGCCCGCTGCAAGCCGCCCCTAACATGGAGAACAGACGCTTCCTACACATTTATATAGCGAGCCGCTTGATCCAAGACAGACGCACGCTCCAAGCCGCCCCTAACATGGAGAACAGACGCTTGAGTTGCATTGGTTTTATGGCGCCAATGACTCGCCATGGTGCAGAATCATTGAGTATAAGCAGTATTTACTCTGCCCCTCTCAACTACACCAACCTAATTCTGTTAGCGTTACCCAGGTAGCACGGCGTGGACGTAGAATTTCGGATTTTCGCTACCCGATTTGTGCTAGTCACAATGAATTATTTTAGCAAGTGGCAAGAGGTGTGTGTCCAATACCAATCAAGAACCATAATAACTGAGCAGCAATAAGCAATTAGATTCATACAGATCAAAAAAAGGAATTTTGAATCTACAATATTTCAAAAATCTTGAAATCAATAAATCCAGAACAACTGCTTCATATCCCTATACCTGAGTCAAAGAGTTGATTTTCATGTTATATGTTGATCTAGCACATTAAAGGGTAGATTATGGAGAAGCATTACTGGGTTGAAGCATTAGAAATTGCAGTCCAGCATATGATCACACCATACATTAAGATCGGTCTGATCACCGAGATGTAAAATCATTGGGATATGTGAGGTGTAAGATTCCATATTTTTCCATGGCTTTTTTACATGAGTATAGTATAGTACCTAGGTATTCAGCACGTACATAGGTAATTTGCCAGTTCTGTAAGTGCAAGATCACTTCCCTCCAAAGCAATGGAGCCAATATCAGGGATTCTCTGCTTCCTGGCAAAAAGAATCACTACTGTTTTTGCAGGATTATTTTCTAACCCACATTTTTGGCCCATGTCAATTTTATTGCAAGGGTAGTTGGGACTGGCTCGTCTAATGTACTTTGACTAAAATCGCCACTTGATTATTTTATTCAATGCCAACCCCCCCCCCCCCCCCCCCATGTTATTTGTTAAAGAAACCTAAATGGCAAGGTGACGGAGATTTATATCAAGATAAAGATATGAAAGTCAAAGATGTAAAGCAAAATCAAATCAAGCAAAACAAAGATTCAAAGTTATTTTAAGCCCTTTGAGTCTATAAAAGCATAAAAATTCTAAATTTTTCATAAGAACTACTCTAATATAAGAACCACTCTAATATAAGAACACCTCAAACTCATCTTCTTTTCTCCCGCCCTAGTCTGGCCCAAGCCACATTCAAATTTTTAAGTTTTCGCACTTGAGAAGCTTTAGATTGTTTTCGAAGCATAGTTTTTAAACAGCAAAAGTTCTTTTCGTTTATCGTTCTCAAGACTGTCATTCTAACTTTACCAGACTAAAGAAACGTTTTTCGCTAATTTTGGAGTTTTAAATCCCCTTGTGTCTTTAACATATTCAATAGCAACAAAAATAAAAGCCGGATACCAACTTATAACAGGAAAAATACTAAACCTAACAATAGCATTTCCTTATAGTTTAACTGTAACGACTACAAATTAATCCAAATATAAATATTAATGCTGAAAACTACATGTTATTTCCAAGAATTATGATAGAACAGAGGAGTTATTCTTGTATTCAATAGTTATTAGTGATGTCAACTATTTAGTTAACACACATTTGGTTATACCCCCGGCAGCCTGTTGCACCAAGCCACGAGGCGTCAATTTATCAAAACAAATGTTTCTAGCATAATTCGATATACTCATCGCCAAGGCATACCATCGCTAGTAAGAGGAGCGCCTTCAATTATCACACATTTGTAATAAGCGCATTAAATAAGACAAAACAGAGTGTTGCTTGAGCGGTGGAACCAATGATTCATCGCAAAAATAAAAGACTGTGTAAGCCGCAGTTTCAAATCAGAAACGTAATAAAAACGATTCACGGCATGCCCACGACTAATAATAAGAGGTACGCCAACGAATTCAATGCCCAGTTCATTTTACACCCCAAAACATTGGAAAAACGTATAGGAAAATCTCAAAAACAATACACAAATTGCGATCTGATAGCTGAAAGCAATGTACGAAAGATTACGTATCAAATCTACGAAAACCTTCAAAGCTCTTATGACAAATAGTCTATCGCCAATTTTTCTGAAAAGAAATTGGGCTGGATCTTCATTCTTGCATGTCTGAATAATGAAAGATCAAACATAAAAGGTTTCGAAGTTTTAGAAGAAATTTTTACTTAAATACGGGTTCTGAATAAATATTTTTTTTCTTCAATAAAATAACTTATTTCACTTCCATGTAAACAAACACAAAAATATAAAATAAAATGAATATTTTAATATTGAACTTCTTCTTATAATAATTAACATAAAATTCTACAAATTTACTAAATAAATAGATAATTTGGAAATATATACGAAGATATATAACAAATAAGTTATTTATTTGACAACTCAAAAAAGTTTGTTATTTAAATTCCTAGTAAACGCCATAGCAACAACCTAGTGCGATGTTTTTTTAATACTATCCTCCTAGTTTAGTTCATACTCAAACCAATTTTTTACTATACTAGCAGTTTTGGAATAAACTAGGTAGTAAAGTTTAACTAGTGTTTACTAGTTTTTATACATATCGCCCATTAAATGTTTGAAAATGTATATTATAACACAAACTGTTTTTTGTCCCAAAAATATCAAATGTTTTCAACCTACATTGTTTTTAAAAATTGTTAAAAATCTATATTTTTCTATGCTGTTATGTTCGCCGTACTATAGAACAACTTTCTGGTTCTGGTCCGGCTATAATAGCGCTAGAAAGGGGAGATAAGAAAAAAATTTCAAAAAATTTATTTTGGCTTACATACGTGTTTTGTATTAACTATTGTAGTGTAACTATAATCATTTAAAAAATTCTCTATGAAATTTTTCGTGTTTTTGCTTTAAACGATTTAAGTTTGTTTGTGAAGTATATTAATTACTCTAAATCAAGCATAATAGTACTACTATATATAGCATCTTTTTACCTATTGGCTGGATTATTGGCAACTACATTTTTGTTTTGTTTCAGCAAATTTTTGTAAACATTTGCTATTTACTTTTTAATTTACTTTTATTTTCTCTATTCTATCATAAAATATTGGCCTATGTCATATTTTGTTAGTGATAGGATTTTTTGTTTAGTTATCCATTCTTTAACAAAAAAAATAAAAAAACAAAAAAAGAAAGATTTACGTCCATCAACACCTTTGAACGTATGTTGTTGTGGGACCTTGGTCTTAAAAGGTTTTTATGTCTTATTGTGACACATATTGTAATTCCTACTACACAACACATTTTATTAAAAAAAAAAAAATATAGGTCCAAAAGCAAAATTAAAACTGTCAAAAACTTCCATGCAAAGTTATATGGAAATTTTCGATCATTTTCGTGTTTTTTATGTGCTAGCTAAAATACATTTTACATAAATTATGCTTAATATATTCAATAAGCAAATTAAAAATTTTAAATTTTAGTACAATTAAAAATTTCATTGACAATTCAACTCACTAAATAAAGTTTCAATAAGGTCCAATCAAAACGCTTCATTTACTATTTTTTAGCAAATCAAAACAATTTGTTTCGATTATTTTTCTCTGGTAGGAAGGAACAGCGAATATTTTCGAATATCTTCCGCCTACTTAATATATTAATTTAAAACAAAAATTCACATACAAAATTATGTGAAAATGCAATTTGCAAATAGTAAAAATGTCCGTTTTCATTCATAAATGATTGTATGTTCATGTTTATTTGTCAAAAATAGATTTCAAATTTATAACATTTATGCGCCTACTAAGATGAAATAATATTTTATTATGCATGAGTATGTTGTATGAAATAATGTTACTATTTCTGTTCGTTAAATTGTCTGCTAAATACAACTCGTCACCAAATTATTAGTCGATTATTTTTCAACATTACCACTCATGCCATTTGAGGTTAAAAATTTCCCTCGTGCGCTACACGCACTCGGGACCTCAAATGACATTCGTAATAATGATTATGAAAAATAATCGACTATTATTTGACGACTCGTGATATTATATATGACAATTTTTTAAAATTATTGGAAGTTGTGTTCGGTATACAATCCTTTGTAAATTTTGTGATTTTTTTCCCATATAGCGCTTTGGCGGTGAACACCGGAACAGAAAAATTGCCCAATACTCATTGTTTAACATCTTTCTGATCTGCATTTAAATTGTATAATTTAATTGAAGAAAGTATTTTACGAAATGTTGTGTCAAAAAGTGAGGAAATAGACCTTTAATTATGTACTTTTATCAATTTGTTTCCTCTTTTCTTTTTTAATAAACTTATTATAAAAACCATCTACCAACTTTACTATTTAATGTAAAAATTATTCCTTTAAAAAAAGGTTATTATTCCTTTAAAAAAAATTCGAACTATTTTTCATAATAAATATTACATATCTTATGACTAGTTCAAAATAAAAAAGATTTTATTAACAAAACATCAACAAAAATTATAAATATATGTATTATGTAACTTAATTAAAATAAAATCCCCTGAATGCATTCTACAATCTTTGCATTCATATTCATTCATTCCAATGCATTCATAACTAAACAAAATGACGTCACACGATCTTTTATTATAAAGCTATTATATTGCAAGAGAAATACATACTCAAATAATAGTTTTTGCTTTTCCTTATTTTAGTTCACAGGAATGAAATTATGGCAAATAATTATCGGAAACCACTATTATATGATTTTTAGCACTGCATGTCAAAAAACTAATTATTTTTCTTGTTAATATCGAAATTATAATAATTTGAACGAAATGGGAAATGACAGTGCAATAAAATGCTATAAAAACTGCATTATCGATCAAATTCCATTACCGTAAAACGAAATGTATGTATGAATAAAATAAAAGTGTGTAAAAAAACAATAATTTTAATGTTATTTTAAAAAAAAATAAAAAAAATGTGCAACAATCAAGATTCGAACTTTCAACCTATAGATCATCATTCGAGCGCGCTACCCATATTGCAATTTGAACGTTAGTAAAATGATAGACTAAAGGATAGATAAAGATTGAACGTTACGCTCGTATAGAAGGATAGACTCACAGCTATTATATTATCGATAGTGGCGAAACTCTATCCTTAAGACTGTTTGAGCTTGTTCAAATGATCTGGAGAACTGAAACCACGCCACAGGACTGTAACACAGCTTTGCTGATACCAATCCATAAAAAAGGTAATCGCCTACAATGTGCAAACTACAGAGGAATCGCTCTACTCTGCACAGCATATAAGATCTTTTCTTACATTTTGCTATCAAAAATCAATCTTTTTGCTGAACAACTGTTTGGAGAATATCAGTGTGGCTTCCGGCGGGGCCGAGGTACCACCGATGCACTTTTCTCGATAAGGATGATTTCGGAAAAATGCCGAGAGTTCAACATACCAGTGCACCAACTCTTCATTGATTTCAGGCAAGCCTACGACTCTCTCGAACGAGAGGCTCTATGGTCTGCTCTGGTGTCAATCCCTGGTGGAATCCCTGGTAGACTAGTATCACTATGCAAAATGACGGTAATGAATTCTCAATGCTGTGTACGAGTAAAGATCGAAATATCAAAGTTTTTGAAAATCAACTCCGGTTTAAGACAAGGTGATGCTATCTCTCCTATACTTTTTAATCTAGCCTTGAAATATGTGTGCCGTCAAAAGAAACTACCGACTAAGCAACACTCCTACATGGAGCATGAACGCCGTTAAAAAAAAATAAATTACTAATAATTTTTCTTTAGAGATCTTTCTTGTGTTATAGTCCGCGCATGATCCGTTCATTCATTTACCGTTTAAAATTAATAACCCTTGGATAAATAGATACGGTATGTTTCTATTTATTTTTATGTAAAGTCCAATGACTTTAATCATGACGTATGATATAGACTATAGAGTATGTATAGAGTTTGTGGTGTGTTGTTCATATAGTGTCATACCACAGATATATAATATACGAATGAACTATTGCATTGAAACTTTTGGTTAAGAAATATGCTGCCACTTTACTTATTGGGTTATTTTTTCATACTAATTTGCTCACCCAGAGCTCGTTTCTCTGCTAAATAATATGAATTAAAATGTATGTACTGAAGTTTACTGTATAAATCAAACCGTTATAACGGCCGTACATTGAAACAAAATTTATAAATATTCAATATTAATATTTGAACATATTTCTATAATTTTTTGAAAAACTAGACATCTGCAATGAGCATCTATTTAGCTGTCTGCAATCAACAATGTGATTGCGCATGTTTTGGCCCACACAAAAAAATATTTTCATACAACAAAAATTAAATGAGAAGATTGTAAATTGTTGCAAATAAACACATAAAATAATTTTTTTAGTAAATTAAAAAGCAACTAACATTAATATGATATTTCTTATAGTTAGTTGATTTTAAGTCAATTAAAAAAACTTTTCAAAATTGCATAGTTGTGGGTTTGCTCGTAAATAATTTTATTTTTAAAAGTCCGTTTGATAATTCTGTTTGTAATTATTATATTTTTTTATTCAAACTAATCTGATACATCTAATTCTACTTGTACACAAAACTGTCTGTAGGGATTGCAATCGCGTGATGTTTTATGAATCTCGGGACTACGGGAATCATAAATTTTAAATCCCGGGATTCCCGGGACCTCGAGAATTAAAACTTGTATGAAAAACCATAATAATTAAGAAAAAACACAATATTCAAATAAAAACACATTATTTATTTTTTAGTGTCGAAAAGAATAAACATATAAAACATTAGCTTACTAATTCAACTTCTTAAAAAATAAAAATTGAAGTACCAAAATAAAACTTTAATAATATTACATAAAGAAAAACCAGTACCATATACTTTCGAATGACTTAAGAAATAGATTTTAAAAAACATAATTCGTCAAACTGATGTATCGTCAAACCTGTTTGTTAATTTGGCAATAATATTTCCGAAGGTTGAACAAGACCGTTCCGATTTCACACTTCTTGGTAGAATGGTCAATAAATTATTATACATTCACTGCAAATGGGGTCCCCTATGACGGCTTTGCTTACTTATTTTCATTTCTCTACCAATTGTGGTGACCAGTTTAATATTTTATGTTGTTGTATTCTGACCAAAAAAGTTTTTTATAGGTATTAAGCGTGAATTAAATTGCGTTACAGTTTATTTTATCTACTAAATCGACTGAAACCTTATCCTTCGTTACATTCTCGTTGTAATCTCTGCTCGATGATGTTGCAGTGTGAGTAGTTGGATCATCCGTTTTGCATCCCACGTCTGCTGCTGTTGATGTAACGTTAAATAATCTTCAATAAAAACTTTTATGGAGATTCTACTTGGAACAGTAAATGTGCTCGATGCATCATCAACAAGCCCGGAATTCTGGATCCCTGGATTGCAATCCCTAGTCTGATACCGAAATCTACCTATTCCTAGCGGATATACCTGCCGCTTGGACTTCTCTTTATATAAAACTGTTAACATTTATTATATTCCTGCTAAAATTCTTTTACTTTTAATTTCAGCTCAATTTCAGCTGTTTGTTTATTTTTATTGTACAAGTCATACTAAAATTTTGTCTATTTGATAATATCTATTTGCTACATATCTAATTTGATACATTACATTTGATGCATTATGATTTGCTCATGCTATCAAATATTTGGTACGTATGTTTTTGATAACTGTTTAGTGTTTACATAGACGATAGTCGACCTAATAAATATAGTATATACCTATCAATACTGGTGTAAGCCCAATATTATTGTATTTATTTATCTAAATAATAAATTTTTATGGATTCGATATGAAAACTATTTGTGCTACTAGTGCAAGATGGTACCAACTGACTGGGTGGTACCAACTTGACTGATAACTTCTTACCAGCTTCATACGTGTTTTGAAAACCCATACGCACACGTACCACAATATACTGTTGCTGTATAATAATATGTCTTTCGTTTAGGTATTTTAAATTTTCAATCATTTTACTAATAAATTTGTACATCATATTGGTTATATAAATATTAAAATATCTAATCTGTAGTTTACTTCTAATTTCACTGAACATTTTTTAAATCAATTTTGCTTGCTTATTTATATTAAAAATGAAGTTAAATCACTTTAAAAACATTAATATTTTTAGTTACAAAAGTGGGTTAAGGTGGACGTGTCATTATTGTGCACGAACAAAATTATAAAGAAAGATATAATTTTATATTAAACCGGTTGTGCAAATCTCAATACATTTGGTTTAATAGTTCGAATGCGTTCATCATATTTGCTTTACATTTTTTTACATGCTTTAAATCGATTTAATTTAAAAGTAAATCGAAGATTAACCGAAGGTCAAGACCCATTTAACAGACTAACCATATCGAAGAGCCTTAGTTTAATGTTCTTATAAGGTATTCCACACTCTCAAATAAATATCTTCTTTTAGAAAAAGGTGATTGCTTCCACGCATTGTTGTTTGGAAAATTTAAATTAGCCAAAGCCAAATTATTGTGAAGCAATAAGGTTCCAGAAAAAGGAAGGTCTTTTTAGAAATAGCTGCTTTTCTTATGAAATGAAAATTTTAGTAACATTTACATAAACAACAGATAAACATATGTCTACATATTATTATCGTTGACAATAGCCTCGTTCGATTTGACTGAAGCAACTGAAAAATTGTATGCAATTGTTGTTGTTTTTTTCAGTTTATTTCAGGCAAATCGAACGCGCACCTAATGATTCAACTTAAAAAGTGGCGAAAATACAGGTAACGTAATTGATTCATAGAAAATGATCCAATTTTTTTTATCCATTATATTCAATTAAAACTAAACGACCTTCGTCAATGGAACACTAGTCCATGTTATAACAGTGAATTAAATATAATTCGAAGCAAGTTTTTACAATTATCAATGCAAAGTTTAATAATAACAAATAAAAAACTAGTTTTAAAATAAAACAAAACTTCGCGCTATAGAAACCGTGAGTCTAATAGTACATTTTGATACAAGAGATGAAAACCCTACTTTTTCGTGAGTGAAAATTTGTTCACGAGACGCGTTAGCAATTCGGAAATGCAATATAAATGCGATATTTATTCTGAATTATTTAATTAAAAATCGACCAAATAACATTCAAAATTCATATTCTATTTTTCCATGGTTGCTTTGTTTTAAAAACTTTGCTAAATTACACCAAAATACCATAGCAACTACAATTTTGTTATTTAGCAAAAATATATTTACACGAGTGGAAAAAAACCCATTTTCCATCTGCTATCATAGAAAAAATCTCTTTTGTTTACATGAATACGTGTAGGAAATTACATATACATATTATTATATACATTAAACAGTACAGTGGGGAAAAAGTAGTAGATATTGATATACAATTGTATAATATATAATTGTATCTTTAGCGTATTTAATGGTAAATGAAATTTAACTCTATACTGGAGGATACAAAAACACGTGAAAATTATAAATTACTTTAGATTGTAACAATTATGTATGTATAGACATTTGACAGAAAAGTAGGACCCTATAATAAATTAATATATTATCTGTGTGTGTACGTATGAAACGATTGCGAATCAGCTGTTTTAATTTATTTTTGTAATATTAATTAACCGTTTGTTATTGTTATATTTTGTTGAAGTAAATTTCAATTTTAATCTTTATATCGGATTCATAACAAGCGGTCCTACAATTAAATAAGTTTGTACGCGATTATATTAATGAAATTGTGCTTTCAATTGTTAGAATACTAAATTGTTGTATTTAAAATAATTGTGTTAAATATAAACTTTAGTATGTTGTTTTTACAAACAGTGTCTTTAACGATAAATTATACATGTAATCAATATTAAATAGTGACACTAACATTTATTTTATTAAACACAGTATATGGTGACCCTAACTGTACCTGAACATATTTGACAACCAAACTACTTTTGACAACCAACTTTTTTAATCTTAAAAGATGCAAAATAAAATAAAATATATTTAATAAATAAATATGTTTTAATGATATTTATATAAAAATATGATTATTTAATATTTTTAAAGACTTAATTTTGCGTTATAAATTAATTTTTACGCAAATCGATGAAATTTTTATGAAAAAGATAACACACAAAACATAAAGCAAAATTGTGATTTTGACAGTAACTATATTGTTCTTGTCAGATTCACAATATTGTGTTGAATTTTCACCAAATTGGTGTTACATATACGAAATTCACAATATTGTGTGAATTTACAATATTGTGATGACATTTATGAGTTCGGGAAGAGGGCTCCTGGTACGCTTTAAGATTAACAAGCGTACCAGGAAATATGTACGTACATAAAATTCAAATACAAAATACAGTTTTTTAATGCTATCTTCAATATTTTATAATTCATCCTGTACCCCGTACAAAAACAAAACCGGATATTCCTTTGCATGTACCATAAGGATTCCTAATTTTTCAATGTTTCTAGCTATATAATAACGGATATACAAAAACTGATGTAATGCAAAGTCAAATGATAATATTATTAATATTTGGAATTTTGGAAATTTTCAACTTTTTGGTTTACATCAAAAGAACATCGTGTGCTCTACAAGAACATCAACTTTCGGATCTACGTAAAGAACCATACTAATTACTATCAAAACTTCAACAAAACGGACTACATCTGCAACATTTATACATAATATACAAATCTATTATAATATATCTAAATAGCCTAGTTGATTTGCTTAAATCAGGTGAGTTCATTTTTGTTTTTCTTAGTTCTTTGTTGATACACACTCAACCTAAATAAAGAAAAATAAACGTTATTTTTTATAAAATTTTATTCATCTTATTCGAAAATGTTCTTAATTAATTTTTTTGTGTTAAAAAAAAGATTTGAAAGATTGATATTTTTTTTGATAACCAAATATGCAAATCAAACTTTTGCATCTCAAGAGTTGTGTTCAATTCAAATCGTTGCGTAGCAAACATTTTTTTTTAATCATACATTTTTCCTCCAAGCTAAGTAATTTTACTAGCTTAGTACAAATACATGGGACCAATCCTTTCTGGTCAACATTGAGCTATGGTTTAAACAAACCATGCTATGCTTTTTTTCTAAAACCCCAATTCAAATCCTTAAATTTTGATGGTGTTATTCCTCAACGGAAAAACCAAACTTCAACAGGATTTTTCGCCAATTTCATCTGGCTAATTTCGCGAAAAATATTTTTGATGGTGTTTGATGACAATCATGTAAATACCATCAAAGTAGCATCTTACAAAATTTTTTGAACTTAACTGACTGATCTATCACCTCATTGAATTTTCCCTACTATTCAACAATTTGTCGGAATATTTTATTCCAAGTTAGACAAATTGTCCATATTGCATTGCCAGACTCACTTGACTTTCTTCATCCAATCATACTCTCTCTCTCTCTGGCGTTTACATCCCATGGAGGGATTTTGCCGTCTGTGCAATCAGCTTCCAATCGTCACGTTCCATGACCAGTTGACCCCAGTTTCGACATCCTATATCACGAAGGTCTTGGATGATGTCATCACGCCAGCGTTGTCTAGGTCTTCCTCTTCGACGAACACCAGCTGGTTGTTGTTGGGACGCTTTTTTAATCATTCTATCTAATGGTGCCCTTTCTACATGACCAAACCATCTAATCCGGTTAGATTTAATGAATCCGATTACATCGCAGCCTCCAAGAAGCTGTCTGATTTCATGATTCATTCGGATTCTATACTGATTTTCAGCAACTTTACATGGACCATAAATTGTTCGTATGACTTTCCTCTCGAATGTTGATAAAATTCTACAATCGGCACAGGTCGAATTAATGCTTTGTAAAGTGTGAGTTTGCACGACTGCGAAAGATGTTTAGATCGCAAAAGTTTTGAGTATGCGTAGAAAACTCTGTATGCGGCTGAGACACGAGCTTTAATATCTGCCTGCATGTCATTTGACGATGTTATTACAGACCCGAGGTATTTGAAGTTTTCCACACGTTCCACTTCATAGTCGCCAGTATTCAGATTGCCGGGAGGTTTATTCCTGGATGTTGTTAATAGTTTAGTCTTGCCGGTGTTAATGCATAATCCAAGTCGTTTAGCATTTCTTTCAAGCCGAGAGAGACTATCCTTGATATCGCTTGTTCTACGTCCGAGAAGCACAATATCATCTGCATAGCCAAGAATTTGACTAGATTTGTTAAATATACAGTTTTGTGTCTCAATGCGGCTTTTTCTTATCGCGTACTCAAGTGCCAAATTAAATAGTACGGGTGCGAGTGCATCACCTTGTCGAACACCTGATATTATATCAAAAGAGTCAGAAACTGACCCTTCGATTACTATTCTACAGTTTGATCCCGATGTTGTGAGTTTGCACAGAGAAACAAGTTTCTCTGGAATACCAAGGCATATGAGTGCAGCCCAGAGGTTGTCGCGGATAATGCTATCATATGCTTGCTTGAAATCAACGTAGAGCTGGTGAATGCTGATGTTGTACTCCCAACATTTTTCCAGAATCATCCTTAAGGTAAAACATTGATCTGTGGTTGAACGGTTGGGACGAAAACCACACTGATAGTCGCCGATGATAGATTCGGCAAACGGGATGAGCCGAGCGAGTACGACATTAGCTAGTATTTTATATGCAGTGTTCAACAGTGCGATTCCACGATAATTTGCACACTTTAGGCGGTCACCTTTTTTATGTAGCGGAACAATGGGAGCTGTTTTCCATTCAGCAGGTAGTTCTTCTTGGTCCCAGATTGCAAGAATCAGATCATATATACGTGAGACCAGAGCTGCTCCTCCATTCTTAAGTAGTTCTGCAGGGATTCCATCGATACCTGGTGATTTGCCATTTTTTAATTTTTTGATGGCAGCTTCCACTTCTTCTATTGTTGGGTAAGGGACAAAAATCTCCTCACTTGACGGAGCAATTGCTCGAATAGGATGAACTTCGTTCGTCCTATTCAGTAGGTCTTGAAAGTGGGATCGCCATACTTCCAGCACATCACGTTCACTTGTTGTAAGCTCGTTGTTTCCATTTTTGATGGCTGTAGATCTTGGGTGGAAATCTTTGGTCAGATTCCGCGCATTGGCAAAACACTCTTTCGAATTTCCATTAGCCGCATGTTGGTTGATGTTTTCGATACAGCTCTTCATGTGTTCGCGTTTCTTTTTCCGTAGGAGTTTTGCTGAGGCTTTTCTGGCGCATAGATAATCAGTTTGGGAGCTTCGGGTATTTCTTGTTAACCATTTTTCTCGCAGTTTTTGTTTGTGCTCAATGCTTTCGCGGCACTCGTCATCAAACCATTCGTTACGTGATTTCGGTGGTCGTGTTTCCAGGTGTTCCAATCATACACTGAGCCAAAATTACTAATGATTTTTTTTGGGTCACACGTGCCTTAGCTTCAGCAACCCTGCCGTCTAAGTCTATGGACGCCTTAAAGTTCATATCACACGCTTCGACAACTTTCTAAGGTGAATATTACATAGTCAGCCACACTCTAGCTTCAGCTACTCCGCTGGCTAGATCTATGAACGCTTTAAAGTTCATTTTAGCTGTTTTGACTACAAACCAGGAAAATTTACAGTACTAACTTACTTAGTTTTATCCAGTGATAAATCAATCAGTCAGTTACATTTTGTTTCTTTTGGGGTGTTTCATTGGAGGAATTGCTATGTTTTGTATCCTCATTCATAATACACCTCTCTCTCTATACATGATTATTAATTAATTTATTAATTTATTGATTTTTAACTCATATTTTTTTTTTAAAGAAAGGGAGTCTTGTAGGACCCTATAATAAATTAATATATTATCTGTGTGTACGTATGAAACAGAGATCGATAGAAACGATTGTGAATCAGCTGTTTTAATTTATTTTTTGTAATATTAATTAACCGTTTGTTATTGTTATATTTTGTTGAAGTAAATTTCAGTTTTAATCTTTATATCGAATTCATAACAAGCGGTCCTACAATTATATAAGTTTGTACGCGATTATATTAATGAAGTTGTGCTTTCAATTTTTAGAATAATAAATTGTTGTATTTAAAATAATTGTGTTAAATATAAACTTTAATATGTTGTTTTTACAAACAGTGTCTTTAACCATTCATGCAATCAATATTAAATAGTGACACTAACATTTATTTTATTAAACACAATAAAGTAAACAAAAACAAAAGTTTTCTTGAGTTGATAAAAATATAAATAGTACAGTCAATGACCGTTTTCCCGTATAATTTTGCCAAGCGGGTTCCACTTACTCTATACATCAAAACTGATCCTGTGCCGGGTATTGATTTGCCCTAAGGGTTCTATAAAGTGTTTTCTGAAACTCAATACTTTTCGACATATTCGCTAGTGAAAATGTCAATTTTTCAATCAAAATATTATATTGCATATTTAAAGGGGAAAGTGAATCTTTTCGATGCTTTTCTTGCTCGGAGGCAAAATTTACACAAAAGTCACTTTACGCTTGAAGCATGCATACTATTTTTCCTTCGCCCGCTTCAAATTGGTCAAAACCTATATAAAGATTTGCATTCAATCTCTGTAAAGAATTATTTTTATTTCCATCATATTAGCCTTGCTACATCGTTTCAAAGGAAATTTTGCGTTCCATTTTATTTTGTCAATAAATATTGTATAAATAGTAAACACGTGCTTGTTGTTGTTGTTGTTGTTGTTTGCTTATGGATATTTCTTTAAACATAGAAAAAAGTTAAATTACAAAACGTTACATTACATATAATACTTAATTTGAATTTTGAAGAATAATTACAATATTAGTTCTAAATTTTCAAGCCAAGTTACAGCATCAGGAGACAGTAATTTAAGTTCTGACAATCCTCCTGGAAACCTTGGGATTGGACAATCAGTTACTATATGGTGCATAGATTGAAGTGGATAATCACAATCATAAGCAGAAGTTGATGTAAAACCCCAATTGAATAAACAGGAACCACAACATCCATGTCCAGTTCGGATACGATTCAAAGTTACCCACAGTCTTCTAGGTAAATCAAAACCAACGGGAATTACATCTAGATTATCAATTAAATTATGATTGCAGATGACGACCAAAAATCTCTTCATTTATCCACGATGCTCAAAATATCACTATTAAAAAATACAGCGCCTGAATCATAAGAAGGATTTCTTGAACACAAACGCCTTGGAGGTTGATGAGTTATAACATGGTGACATATTAGCTGAGGTAAATCCGCAACTTTTGACCAAATCCTACACAGTTGATCTTGTCTACGAATATTAGGTGGAGCAATATTACTCAACACATAAAGCCAAGGAACAAGCGTTGAGTGGACACAGCCAGTTTTTATACGCATAGCATTGTTTAATTCAACATCAATTTTATCGGTATGGTGACTATTTAACCAAACAGGACAGCAAAATTCAGCAACAGAAAACACCAATGCTAATGACGAAGTTCTCAAAGTATGGAAGTTTGCACCCCAGTTAGTTCCAGCAAGTTTTCTTATTATATTTACTCGAGATTTTAATTTCTTCGCTTCATTTTCAATATGGTATTTATATGTGAGGCTTCTATCAAGATAAATACCTAAATATTTAGTTAAAGGATTCTGTTGGACTTGCATATTATCAACAAAAACTTCAGCTTTATAATTACTAAGGCAGTTTGTTAAATGGTGAATGTAGTAAAAAAGAATAAAATTAGTCATTTCATCATAACTTTGTTTTAACAAAAGCAATTTAAAATAAATTCAAATTATTTGGAGAAATATTGTTAGATAAAGTACTTACAATAAAATACTTACTTCAAGTAAAACCAGAAGACTGAATGATGGTTTGCCGCAAGGTTCAGTTTTGGCACCACTTTTTATTCTGTATATATCTGATTTGCCAACTACGATTTCGTTGAAGTTTATCTATGCGAATGATATTGCTCTGGCTGTTCAACATAATAAATTTAAAGAAATTGATGATCAGTTATCAGCTGATCTCGAAGTACTATGAAATTATTTTAGACACTGGAGGCTAAAACCAAACATTTCCAAAACTGAAGTAAACACGTAAATTTGCAATATAATAAAATATATTAAAACTATGGATAGCAGTTATGAAAATGAAATAGATTCCACTCCGCCACTGAAGCCGCGGAGAATGTAATTTAATAATAAATAATTTTTTTTACTCTATGTATAAATTTACTTTTAGCTCGGTGAGCGGCAATAAAACATTGCCGCTCGCCAAGCGGCAGATACAAACTTTCAACCATCAACTGATAGCTTGAAAAGCCTACTTTCAACATCGGGCGTAGGAAAAGTAAGTATTTTATTGTAAGTATTTTATCTAACAATATTTCTCCAAATAATTTGGATTTATTTTAAATTGCTTTTGTTAAAACAAAGTTATGATGAAATGACTAATTTTATTCTCTTCCAAATATTAATATCAACTTTATTTGTATATTTTTTCCATAATAATAGCATGTATTATTATATTGTTTTCTAGCCTATAGATTAATGAACTTAACCTATTGTCTAATGAAAATTTTCCTATAAAAAGTTATCATAATTCAATTGGTGTGTTTAATGTCTCTCGCAAATTAAAAGTTCTAGCTCGTGGCTCGCTCGAATTTTAAACTTTTGCCTAAGAATAAACTAACACATTTAACTGGCGTTAAATTAATATTATTTTTATGTAACGTATGCACAAGTTAAATTATCAGTAGTCATTTCCCAAGGGCTGTGATAATTCGAAATAATGTTTTGATATATATTGATATATATATATCATAATATTGGTATATTGATAATAACTCGAGGCCGTAGGCCGAGGGCTATTATCAATACTACTTGCTTGAGGAATTTTCCAAAAAATATATCAGAATTTATCACCGAACGAGGGGAATTCGTTTAGAAAATGTTTTGCCCGTTTTCATTTCATTATATATTTTTTATGAATTATACCGCAGACATGAATGTCTGGCCTACTGCGATATTAGTTAATTATTTCAGAATTATTTGATAATTAACTGATATCGCAGTAGGCCAGACGTATATATAACTATTTGTTTTTAGTAAATTTAAATGTGATTAGTCAAATTGAATGATGTCATTACATTTTAGAGAATTTCATTGGGTTAAATTAAAATTAAAATAAAGCAAAAAATTTTCATATAAATAATAATTACTAAACATTCTAATAATACATTTGTGTAACACTTGTTATATACGCGTGATAATATAAATTTATTAAAAAATGAAAAATCTAATTTTATTTTATGTGTTTACTCAATACATTTCGTTTTTTTATGACATCCTCAGGAATAATGTCGTTTAATTTGATAGGAGGATAGATTTTTATATACAAAAATATTACTAATAAAAACAATCTCAATTTTTCATAAATACATATGACTGACTTTATATATATAACAAAACTGTAAAACAATTAGTACACTTATCCAAAATCATAAAATGAACAATTACACAGCAAAAAGTGAAAATTATGGTTCGTTCGTTATTATCGTTCCTTGTAAAAGGCAGGTTTCTAATTATATTTTTTTGTTAATATTTTCTAATATTAATAATATTTGTTTTTAAAATTAAAAGAATATCATGGATTATTTTTCTTTTTTTTATAATAATTAAAAAAAAATCAAAATGCTGTAATTTTTCATTAAGATATTAACTGTATTCAACCCTTAGCTTTGACATCTTTACAAATTTAAGGAAAGGCAAAATCAAGATGTTTGCTAGACTGAAAAAAAAATTAAAGTAATGACAACCTCATCTCAAAGTTGGCAGTTTATTATTCAAACAAAAAAAAATATTTGCAAACAATTTCATCGTGATTACAACTACACGTTAACATTTTCCTGACAACAGAATCATTTTATTTAAAATATAAAGTGTTATATCCAATATAACAGTAGTTTAATAAAGTTAAAAAATACTTCCATGAACAAAATTTACTTTGGCCTTATATCATGAATTTTTCTTTTTAAAATTGAAGTATTTGAAATTAATTGAACTATATTTTATTTTCACATAAATATTACGTGTGATTGTCTCAACTACTTGTCTCAACCTCGTCGTGGGGGTAGATATGGCGAATCGATCTCCGAAATTGATTCAACAACTGTACAGTTACAGAACGATGTAGTTGAGACAACATCAAGAAATTTTTATTTGAAAATAAAATAAGGTTCAATTAATTTCAAATACTTCTATTTTAAAATGAAAAATTCAGGAGACAAAAAAACAAAAAAAAATTGATATACAGTGTAATTCGCTTATAACGACATTGAAAATGACATCAAAATCCGTCGTTACATCCGAATGTCGTAATATGCGAAGTGTTCAATTTTTTTATCAGAAACAATTTAATGACAGTAGATATGGTAGTGGATGTATCTGTAATTGTTGGAGACGAAACATTTATGGTATCTTCAGGTTCATTTTGAATATCTTCTATACGTTAATATTAGCTAAATTTATAATATCGTCGACAGTATCTTTTAATATGGGCTTTTCATCTGCGAATAAAAATTTATAGCCATGATAAAACCACCCCAATTTTCATCACTCTTGACAGAAGTTGTTGTCGACAGAAGTTGTTACTTGGCCTATCCGATTAGTGGAATATCATCATCAGCATCGTAACTCACAGTGTTTGTATCATCATCGTCATCAATTTGCAAGAATTCGATATGTCTAAATCAAATTGAAATACGACGTTTACTTACTAACACGATTTCTTGTTGTATAGCATCTACCAATTATAATGAGTTGTGCTTTGGTCATTTGTCATTTCTAACAATTTTTATTAAAAAATTCTGTCGATAGTGATTTTAAAATATTTTATTACATCCTTATCCTTCGACTGAAGAGCAGAAGACGTGTTGAGTAGCATAAGCACTAACTTAATAAATTTTAGATTTTTCAAGTAAATATGTGAAGGGCAATTATCCAACAGCTAATTTTTTTTGATTCGGTGTCCCATTTTCTTTAAAATATTCAATAATATTAGAAGCCATCTAGGGCTTTGTATTTCCTGTATTGTCCAAAGGGAGAGCCTTAATGTTTCTAAAAAACCTGGGTGATTTACTTTTTCCTATCACAAGCCATTCATATTCGCTCTCAACTTACACATTTTTATTATTTAAATTTTTTTCTGGGGTAATTTTATAAAACACGCGTTTTTGCGACGTTGTAAATTTAATTTGCTTTGTAGCCGTCGAGTATTTTTTCGACTACGCTGATTGTTAGCTATTAGTCACATGTACTTTCATCAACACTTGCTGACTCATCAAAAATCACACTCTATGCTCCAAAGCACAATATATGTCTCTCACGGAAGCGAAAAGTTCAGCTTGCCATACATTTGAACTCAGAATTTAACAGCGATGCAATTTCTTCTGTTTTCTTTTGCAATATTGAACAGATGTTTCAACAATATTTGGATTGCTGTTGCTTGAACCCGATATTTTCACGATTAACCTTTACTATACATGAACGATCAGGCCTGAAACCACACGTTCTGAATAATGTAAAGGAAAAGTGATCTCCGTCGGGAATCGAACCCGGCATCCTTGAGCTACAAGGCTAGCGCCTTATCAACTGAGCTTAAACTGCGACAATGTAAACCAAATCACCAAAATAAAAAAATGTCTAAAATGGAAAGACATAGAGGATACAGACCACCAATTGATATTAAAATAAATCACAATTATTTTTTCTCAAAATTTTACTGCAAAATTGGTCGCTATATCAGAAATGTCGTAATAACCGAAGTCGTTTTAAGCGAATATGTTTACATAGGAACAAAGGCAAGACCAACTATTACTTTGATTTTATGACGCTAAAGGCGAAATGTCGTTATAAACGAGGCCGTTTATTTCGAATTTCACTGTATATATATATATATATATATATATATATATATATATATATATATATATATATATATATATATATATATATATATATATATATATATATATATATATAAATATATATATATATATATATATATATATATATATATATATATATATATATATATATATATATATATATATATATATATATATATATATATATATATATATATATATATATATATATATATATATATATATATATATATATATATATATATATATATATATATATATATATATATATATGTATAAATATATGTATAAATATGTATAAATATATATATATATATATATATATATATATATATATATATATATATATATATATATATATATATATATATATATATATATATATATTGTAACGACTCTTCGTTGGTTCTTTTAGATTATTGAGCAAATACGACAGTAAAAAGACAGATCTTTAGTTAACAGAATCTCAAACTTTATTATTCAACAAATTACAGCAGCTTCCGTTTTTCCTTACAATAAATTCCAGGGTCTCCAATTTATGTACCATAAACTTCACTGCTTTTCCACAATTTGAATCAATAATATTCGGAATCGTAAAATCTGTATTTACTATTCCACTAAGTTCAGATTCTTTCACTATTAGTACCACTCAAGTACCACCGATTATTCCTTAAACTTGCGAATATTTATAAACACTTTTAATTGCAAAAGTAAAAACTGCCTGTTGACGATGGACAGATTTGCCTAAAAATAAAAAAAACAATAATAATAGTCGAAAAGGTCATATTCATAAATACTTAGCACTGTCCTTCGTCAAAGTATTCTCGGCGATGCTGTTCCAGTCAGTATTGTTGCGGCTGCTGGTTTTAGTCTGAAAAAAGGAAAACAAAATCATTTAATTAATATTTGTCAATGTTTGTTAAAATAAAACTTAATTTAATGCGCTCATACGTCCCAAAAATCACGACAGGCAAATCAATCACTAATCTGAAAAGAAATCAAATTCAATTTTATTCAAACAAATAATTAAAATTCAAAATTTATTTAACTAACCTTGGGTTTGTTGTTTGTTTTGGTTGAGTATGTCATTCTGACATTTAAACATAACAAACTTTTGTCGATGTAGCAGTCAACATCAAATAATTTTCACGCGCCGATAATGCAGTTTTCTTCGAATTAATTCCAATAGTTGATGTTGGCGCTGCTAGCGGGAAAAGGTTGGATTGGTTTTGTTATTTAATTGGTGATTTTTGAGACGGGGCCTCTCTTCTTCGTTTTTTAGTCGTCTTGTCAAGTTGATCGAACTTGCTAGAAAATCCAATGTAATGTGTTTTTTAATTAAATAAGATTAAACTCAAAATATTGTGTATAAATATTTTACATTTTCAAATAAAGTTTAAAAATTTAAAGTTGAGTTGAATTATTTCACCAGTGAAATGTTAAACTAAAAATAAAACTATATTATGGTGACAACAACAACGCTGAACAGTTTTTTTTCATAACGCTGTGATTTGGAACCTGGCACGTAAATTTATATATAAAAACGTGCAGGAATAAGGTACGTACATAAAACTAAAAATTTACAACCGCTTGCAGTATAACAGCCATATTTTTCTTTTGGTTTACATTTTTGGCGGTTATTGTGGAGTCGCATATGAAAATAAAATTATTCAGAAGAATCAGGATTATCTACAACAAGCGATAACAGCCTGCAGATCAACGAGGGAGGTTTAAATAGAAAGGAATATCCATTGAACTTTGTGTAGGCACGTACATATATTAAATTGATAATTACTCCAGTCTCCATATTCATCGAGAACGTGCTTTTGTGTAGGCACGTACATGTATTAAATCAATAAGTAGTCCAGTCTACATATTCATCGAGAACGTGCTTTTGTGTAGGCACGTACATGCATTAAATCAATAATTACTCTAGTCTTCATATTCATCGAGATCGTGCCTTTGTGTAGGCACGTATATATATTAAATCAATAATTATTCCAGTCTGCATATTCATCGAGAACGTGCTCTTGTGTAGGCACGTACATATATTAAATCAATAATTACTCTAGTCTGCATATTCATCGAGAACGTGCGTTTGTGTAGGCACGTACATATATTAAAGTGATAATTACTCCAGTCTACATATTCATCGAGAACGTGCTTTTGTGTAGGCACGTACATATATTAAATCAATAATTACTCTAGTCTGCATATTCATCGAGAACGTGCGTTTGTGTAGGCGCGTACATATATTAAATTGATAATTACTCCAGTCTACATATTCATCGAGAACGTGCGTTTGTGTAGGCACGTGTATATATTAAATCAATAATTACTCCAGTCCACATACACATCGAGAACGTGCTTTTGTGTAGGCACGTACATATATTAAATCAATAATTACTCCAGTCTACATATTCATCGAGAACGTGCTTTTGTGTAGGCACGTATATATATTGAACCAACATTAGTTCCAGTTTGCATAGTCGTCAAGAACGCGCTTTTGTCTAGGCACGTATATAATAATCAGCATATTCTTCAAGGTGTGCTTTTGTGTAGGCACGTGTTATTTCAAGATCACCTATCATCGTTGTGCTATCCAGCTTGTCAGGCCTCTGACTTTTTTGTAACATCGATCATCAAATCAAAAATCAACTTAATACAGTCCACTGCCAGTCAGAGGCGCTAACATTTTGGTCCTTCGAGCCGGATTTTACGCCAGAACAGGAACATCATCGTCAGGAATCTGGTCACAAACCAAAACTATAGTCCAGCACCGAATGTAGTACCAGGTATTTTTTAAGAAAAGTAGTTTTTAGCCTTAGTTATTAAATTATTTACATACTCCTTGAATATAATTGCTAGTTATCTCAAATTAAACACAAAAAGTTAATCAATTATTAAATTTAACAATCTTACACAAAAGGTTTATTTAAAAAAAAAAACAACTTCTTAATATTGATTGTCCACAAAATTAGTGTTTTTCAAACAATCTTTAATATTACTTTCAAAAGTTGTATATTACAATCATTTTTGATATAAAAACCGATACACCTTTGCATCTTGGCGTAGTGGTGGGTATCAATGGTCTTTTTGTCGTCGGTGAGGGGTTAAACCAAGTTCACAGTACGTGCTTCAAACATTGTCAATTTGTATTTTAAAAACAGTTTAAATCCGAGTCCGAAATCTACTCACTGTCTCATTTACTCTCCTTAGCGCTATAGTCCAACCAGCAATATGGCTGAATTAGAACTCCTCAAAAAGCAGCGAGCTGCATTCAAGGGCCAATTGACCAATTTTAAGACCCAAGTTCCAACTGCTGAGTCATTTGGAGCAGTCGAAGTTCTTCTTAGTCGGCTTCAACGTGTTTACGACAAGTATGACGGTGTCCAGTCAAAAATTGAGATATTAGATGAATTTGCTACTCCTGATCGCTCTGGCTTTGAGGAAGAGTATAGTAAGTTAGAGATCGTGTTGAGAGACAAATTGCACGACCTCAAAAAGTCGGAAGACAGTTCTCTGTCAACCTCATTTCACAATACGTCTCAGCATGAGTTAAATCCTACTACCAATGTCTCTGCCGGAGTTAGACTTCCAGAGCTTACACTGCCGTTCTTTAGTGGTTTGGAATCGGAGTGGTTATCGTTTCGCGACATTTTTCTTGATTTAATCCACTCGAAGGCTTTAGATGAAACAGTTAAGTTCTTATATTTAATCTCAAGTATTCGAGCAGGGTCTGCGTTTGCACTAATCGAGAGTCTTCCCGTAACTGCGGCCAACTACACTGTAGCTTGGAAATTATTGTGCGACAAATATAATAACGAAATTTCGATTCAACGGCACCATACCCGGGAACTCTATGACGCCCGAACTCCTCAGGAGCACTCAGCTAAAGCTCTCCAAATGTTTGTTGAGAAGATCTTCAAACATTATAATGCATTAAAATCCCTAAAGGTAGCTGTTTCTGAATGGGATTTAATTCTAGTTCACCACCTGATTCAACGATTGGACACGGCATCTAGGGTCCATGTGGTAAAACACACCAAGCCAAATGATTTGCTTCGGTTTGACGAATTAATCCAACTGTTGCGTAACCGAGTGAGAGTGCTCGAGACATTAGCATCTACATCAGCTCACACTCATTCTCGAGTGAATAAGTCATACAAACCAGTCACTCTAAATGTCACTCATGCACCGCCGGCAAGTTCATCCGAAAAATGTAGTTGTTGCTTGGGAAACCATCTGTTGGCTCATTGTCCAGAATTCTCCAGTACTAAATTCACGCCAAGATCCAGATATGATTTTATCAAGAATCGCCGTCTTTGTGGAAATTGTTTACGAGATCGTCATCCTCTTAGTGAATGTCGTCAACCGCCGTGTCAAACTTGCGCACTCAAACACCATACATTATTACATTTCGAACGCAGCAGTCAATTGCCGGAGGTTAAACTGCAACCAGTTGTAGCTAACTGTTCCGAATTTCAGTCACTCAATAATGATTGCAGTGAAGCGACGTGTGCTGCGGGAACCAGTCTGAAAGTCTCATCAGAGACTACATCAACCAAGTTCAGCAAGGTCATTCTTATCGGCACTGCTTTAGTACGAGCATCAGTTAATGATGGCATCCAACTCCTATGCAGAGCTCTATTAGACAGCGGCTCAACGATGAATTTTGTTACTACACAAACATGCAAATTGTTACAGGCACGTAAACACGTCACATCTAAAACTATTACCGGTATTGCTGGATCACAAACATTGATCAGACACAAAATCTATTTAAAAGTCTCTTCGTGTGTCTCGACCTTTGCTACGACGTTAAAATGTTATGTTCTCCCCACCATTACCCATGAAATACCTTCTACAAGAGTTATGCTTCCCAAGCTAACCTTACCTGATCATATAAAATTGGCCGACCCTCACTTTAATGTACCAAATCGGATCGACATCCTGTTGGGTGCTGAGATTTATCATTGTCTTTTCAAGGGGTCATCAATTCAACTACATCGCGACTTACCTCCATTTTACGAATCTGAATTGGGTTACGTGGTTAGTGGCAAGACGAACATTTCACATACTGCAAAGACTCAGTCTCAGTCTCACATAGCTTTGTGCAGCATTCAATCCCTCGAAGCTCAACTAAAACGGTTTTGGGAATTGGAATCAGTATCGTCTAAACCTGTGTGGTCTAAAGAAGAAATTTCTTGTGAATCTCATTTCAAGGAAAATGTCGAGAGATCTGTAGATGGCCGGTACACCGTCGCACTTCCTACAAATCCAAAATTGAACCAACTAGGTTCATCCGACCTGTCAGCGCGTCGTCAGTTTTATGCCCTAGAAACTCGTTTGCAGGGAAAACCTGAAATCTACGCTCAATATCAAGATTTTATGAATGAATACCATCTGTTGGGACATATGACCGCTGCACTAAACGACAGAGGTAACTGCAATTTCTATTTGCCACATCATTACGTTATAAAGGATCAAAGTGAGACTACAAAGTTGCGCGTAGTATTCAATGCGTCCGCTAAATCTTCGTCTCTTGTCTCTCTAAACGATTGTCTGATGGTAGGCCCCACAATTCAACAGGATCTCGTGTCCATAATGCTTCGCTTCCGGAAACATATCGTTGCATTCAGTGCTGACATCGCTAAGATGTATCGGCAGATCAGAGTTCGAGAAGACCAACAAGACCTTCAACGAGTATTTTGGCGTATGAACCCTTCCGAACGTCTTCAAATTTTCAGGCTCGCCACTGTCACATACGGAACTGCAAGTGCCCCATTTTTGGCCACTCGGACGCTACACCAGCTTGCCAATGACGAACGTGTCAAATATCCAGAAGCATGTAAAATTCTCGATAATGACTTTTATGTGGATGATGTACTAACAGGAGCATCAACCATGTCAGAGGCCAGCCAACTGAAGACAGAGTTAATTGAACTTCTAGCTCGTGGTGGCTTCGAACTACGAAAGTTTGTCTCCAATATGAAGCAACTATCATCACAAGATCACGACGCAACAACCGTTACCATTTTATTGGGAGTCATGTGGAATACGAAATCTGACCAGTTCGAAATGGTATTTGACCTACCCTCTACTGCTGCTCTTTGTACCAAGCGCACGCTACTATCGGAATTGTGCCAGATTTTTGATCCAATGGGTATTTGTGCTCCAATTGTTGTCACCGGAAAACTCATAATGCAAGCCATCTGGAAACTTCAAGCTCTGGGCTGGGATGATCCCTTACCACTTCATATCGCGCAAACCTGGTCTAATTTCAAACAGGAATTAAATGCATTGCAACGGATCAACATTCCTCGGTTAATTACGTCCCCCGTTGCTGATCAGATCGAACTGCATGGTTTTTGCGACGCCTCCGAGCGAGCATACGGGTGTGCCTTGTATACTCGAACTATCTCCTCAACAAACCAATATCAAGTAAATCTCATTTGTGCGAAAACAAGAGTGTCACCGTTGAAGAAGGAGACGATCCCACGGTTGGAACTGTGCGCAGCAGTACTCTTATCAGAATTAACTCAGAAGGTTACGTCTGTCTTGAAAATGAATTTTTGTGCGGTATACCTTTGGACAGATTCACAAATCACGTTGCATCGAATTAAGTCAGAGCCATCAAAATATGCAGTATTTGTAGCAAATCGTCTTTCAAGGATTCAAGAACTTACGTCAGCTAATGATTGGTATTACGTTCCTACAGCTGCAAACCCAGCGGACTTAGCGTCTCGAGGACTTATGCCTTCGTCATTCTCTGCGGCATCACTTTGGTGGATAGGACCCGAGTTCTTGAAGAGCCATTCGTCAGCCTGGGCAATCTCACATGACATCAATCTACCAGATGAATTTGTGCACTTGGAGGTGCGTAAAACCAACGATCGTGGTTTAGTCCACTCTACAACAGATGATAACTCTCTTTTTGTTCGATTTTCGTCTCTCACAAGGCTAATTCGAGTTGTTGCCTATATGATTCGTTTTACTGACAATGCAAGACATAGAGATATTCGAAAAGATAATGCGTCCATTTTTCTATTACCTAACGATATTAAAAATGCTACACTGTGTTTGATCCGAATGGTTCAACGAAGTAATTTTAGTGACGACATTCGGTGCATTAAAAAGACCAAGTATTGTTCACCTAGCAGTTCACTTCGATCTCTCGCGATATTCTTAGATAAAGACGGTATATTAAGAGTCGGCGGTCGTCTGAATAACGCAATGATTTCAGAGGATCAGAAACATCCGATCCTACTACCTGGTAATCATCCCTTAAGTGTATTAATCGTTCGACATGAGCACCAAAAATTGCTACACGCTGGGCCTCAATCACTTTTATATAACCTTCGCTTGCAATATTGGATAACTGGTGGACGCAACTTATGCAGGACAATCGTCCATCAATGTGTTCGTTGTCATCGAATAAAACCGCAATTACGCAATCAAGTAATGGGTGAGTTGCCATCTGATAGAGTGAAATCCGTGGAGCGTCCATTTCTCATCGTCGGAGTAGATTTCTGTGGGCCATTTTCATATATCCAAACCAATAAAGCCAGAACAAGAATTAAATGTTACATTTGTCTCTTTGTCTGTTTCACCACCAAAGCAGTGCATTTGGAACTTGTGATGAGCGCCTCAACTGAATCCTTTTTGGCTTGCTTACGAAGGTTTATTGCTCGACGCGGGATATGCATCCGCATCTATTCGGACAATGCCACCAATTTCGTCGGATCACGTTCGGAACTGAAGGAGCTTAAAACGTTATTTCTTTCTCAGTCATTTCAAGACACCAGCTTAAAATTCTGCTCCGAAAACGAAATAGAATGGAAGACCATTCCTCCACGGTCTCCACATTTTGGGGGTTTATGGGAGGCTGCAATCAAAAGTGCTAAGCATCATTTCAAACGCGCAGTTGGCAATGCAGCCCTTACTGTGGAAGAACTCCTTACACTGATTTCACAAATCGAAGCATGTCTTAATTCTCGACCTCTTACGCCCTTATCTAGTGATCCATTAGACTTGACCGCTCTCTCACCTGGTCATTTTATTATCGGTGCTCCTTTGACATCAATCCCAGAACCATCATTAATTGATTTGTCCAGAAACCGGTTGTCACGCTTGCAACGAATCCAACAAAATTTACATCAATTTTGGGAAAGATGGCACAAAGAATACTTATCGGAACTCCAACGACGACACAAGTGGCGTCAGGGCTCACATAACTTCCAAGTAGGGTCGTTAGTTATCCTCCAAGACGATAATGTACCACCATTAAAATGGAATTTAGGTCGCATAACAGCGTTACATCCTGGACAAGACGGGATCACTCGTGTGGTTACAGTCAAGACAGCACTGTCAGAATTAAAAAGAGCTGTCAATCGTATAAGTGTTCTACCAATTCATGACGAAAACAAGGTCGACGAAGGCGATACTAAGTAACATGCTCGTCGTTACATAACTTGCGTTCAGATGTACCATCATCAAAACGGTTTAATATAACCGCGACTAAAATCATTCGTATTCTCCGTCTACTAACTTGATGATACTTTGTTATAAGTGAACCACCAAACCTATGTCATTACATGTGCATCCAATAGGAGTTTGTTTCTATTTTGTTGATGTCACATACACCATATCACTAACAGAATTTTTAAACTCTCCCCACTTACAAATTAAGTAGCGATGAGTTGTTTATGTTTTAAATCCTGCAGCTAATCGAACCTTGTCAATTCGGCAAACAACTACAGTTGTTGTTAGGAACAAGTTGTTGCTACAATTGTTGACCGCATAGACAAAGATTATCTAATTTCTTTTCACGTATCGAATACAAACGACAAAAACATATTTACACATAGGTCATTGTTATCAGATGACCTTTTGCCAATTAATCGTTCAACCCAATGAAGTTGGATCAATTAATTCTAATACTAATTAATAATATCATCCAAATTTATTCTAACCAGCCTAATAATTTGTCATCTTCGTCTGTATAATAAACAGAGACTTAGATTTCATTTTCACATCACTTCTTAACGTCATAGTTCATTATTTGTGAAGAGCATTCTCACGGAACCACTAACGAAAGTGTCATTTATTTGTGAAGAGCATTCTCACGGAACCATTAACGAAAGTGTCATTTATTTGTGAAGAGCATTCTCACGGAACCACTAACGAAAGTGTCATTTATTTGTGAAGAGCATTCTCACGGAACCACTAACGAAAGTGTCATTTATTTGTGAAGAGTATTCTCACGGAACCACTAACGAAAGTGTCATTTATTTGTGAAGAGCATTCTCACGGAACCACTAACGAAAGTGTCATTTATTTGTGAAGAGCATTCTTACGGAACCATTAACGAAAGTGTCATTTATTTGTGAAGAGCATTCTCACGGAACCACTAACGAAAGTGTCATTTATTTGTGAAGAGCATTCTCACGTCACCAACACTTTCGTCATGTTTTCGTGAAGAGAATTTAACCAACGAAAATATTGGTTCGAGTCTTCACAGTGTAAAAGAGTTGTGAACTCAAAATCACTAAAACTGACATAAGAAATCTAAAGGTCGAAAGACAATTCAAAGTGCAACGCGATCAAGAATTTACAACCTCGATCGGCTGTTACTTATTATCGTCGGTTTACAACTAGATCAGTAGAAGTGGGCAAACTATTGCATCATAGTTCCATTATGTTCTTGGTATCAGTCTCGTCAACATGTTATAAAATGTGATCAAACCTTCAGTTTCATTGATGCTCGGCATAATCAGCATGATTATCCGTTTAGTCGTCTTCAATGCTTTGCATAATTAATGTTTAATTTTTATTTTCTCTTCGGTTGCTACGCACACTCAATGATTAAACCTTTAGTCTTCGTCAATGCTTTGCATAATCAATGTTCAATTATTTGTTTTCGTCTTCGGTTGCTATGCACACTCAATGATTGAACATTTGATATTTGTCAATGCTCTGCATAATCCAGGTTTAATTACTCATTTCTTCGGTTGCTACGCACACTCAATCATTAAACATTTAGTCTTCGTCAATGCTCTGCATAATCCAGAGTTAATCATTTATCTTCGGTTGCTATGCATACTCAATGATTAAACCTTCTGGTTTTCATTAAACATTTTGGTCTTCTTCATATTTAAAAAAAAAAAAAAAAAATTTTTTTTCATTTTCATCAATACCATCGTTTTGACTCGTCTTCGAAAATATAAACGAGTCTCCGGTTTTTATGATCTGAATGTTCATCGTTTTAATTAACGTCATCTATTGTTCCACTCGGGAACCAGAGCCTATTGGTAGTTAGATCCAATCCGTAATCAATTCGCGTTACTCATGTACCAGCACTTCACAACGTCATTTCCACTTGAGTCGTTGTCATTCTATATCGGGTCCATAAGGTCAGTACCTGTTTAACTGTCCAGCGTCAACTCTTGTATAATATTCAACCAACCTCAACGGCGGAAAGTCCACTGATACTTACGGTAATGCGAACCGGAGAACTTCACATCTTGTCATAGCTGGCATCCTTTTTGATGTTTTATGCTCATTATTAAATAAAGAAAAAAAAATACATGTTATTCCAACAATTGTTGTTAATATATTTATTCAAAAAATTCATTTTAGTAAACAAAAAAAACTCATGTTTTTTGTGTTTAAATAAAAAATAATAACTAATTAAATCAATAATTGTTAGAAGATTTAATTACATATAACTAATATCTTTCTATCAAGAATAATTGTTTAAAAAATAGAATAAGTATAAAACCTATTTTTAGTAACAAAATTTTCTGAATTAAAATTAGCTAGCATACAATTATCTGAATTAAAATTATTATAATTAGCCGAATTAAAGTTATTCTGAAACTAAAACTACAATTGTTCATGTGACACTCTTAGGATAATCAGTCCAATTTGTTAAATTTCTGAATTTATAAATAACCAATCAGGTTAGTAGTTTTAGCCAAGTGATAGCTTATATAATTTAAATAAACCTATTTTTCAAAGGCGGGAATATGTTGACGATGGACAGATTTGCCTAAAAATAAAAAAAACAATAATAATAGTCGAAAAGGTCATATTCATAAATACTTAGCACTGTCCTTCGTCAAAGTATTCTCGGCGATGCTGTTCCAGTCAGTATTGTTGCGGCTGCTGGTTTTAGTCTGAAAAAAGGAAAACAAAATCATTTAATTAATATTTGTCAATGTTTGTTAAAATAAAACTTAATTTAATGCGCTCATACGTCCCAAAAATCACGACAGGCAAATCAATCACTAATCTGAAAAGAAATCAAATTCAATTTTATTCAAACAAATAATTAAAATTCAAAATTTATTTAACTAACCTTGGGTTTGTTGTTTGTTTTGGTTGAGTATGTCATTCTGACATTTAAACATAACAAACTTTTGTCGATGTAGCAGTCAACATCAAATAATTTTCACGCGCCGATAATGCAGTTTTCTTCGAATTAATTCCAATAGTTGATGTTGGCGCTGCTAGCGGGAAAAGGTTGGATTGGTTTTGTTATTTAATTGGTGATTTTTGAGACGGGGCCTCTCTTCTTCGTTTTTTAGTCGTCTTGTCAAGTTGATCGAACTTGCTAGAAAATCCAATGTGTTTTTTAATTAAATAAGATTAAACTCAAAATATTGTGTATAAATATTTTACATTTTCAAATAAAGTTTAAAAATTTTAAAGTTGAGTTGAATTATTTCACCAGTGAAATGTTAAACTAAAAATAAAACTATATTATGGTGACAACAACAACGCTGAACAGTTTTTTTTCATAACGCTGTGATTTGGAACCTGGCACGTAAATTTATATATAAAAACGTGCCAGGAATAAGGTACGTACATAAAAACTAAAAATTTACAACCGCTTGGCAGTATAACAGCCATATTTTTCTTTTGGTTTACATTTTTGGCGGTTATTGTGGAGTCGCATATGAAAATAAAATTATTCAGAAGAATCAGGATTATCTACAACAAGCGATAACAGCCTGCAGATCAACGAGGGAGGTTTAAATAGAAAGGAATATCCATTGAACTTTGTGTAGGCACGTACATATATTAAATTGATAATTACTCCAGTCTCCATATTCATCGAGAACGTGCTTTTGTGTAGGCACGTACATGTATTAAATCAATAAGTAGTCCAGTCTACATATTCATCGAGAACGTGCTTTTGTGTAGGCACGTACATGCATTAAATCAATAATTACTCTAGTCTTCATATTCATCGAGATCGTGCCTTTGTGTAGGCACGTATATATATTAAATCAATAATTATTCCAGTCTGCATATTCATCGAGAACGTGCTCTTGTGTAGGCACGTACATATATTAAATCAATAATTACTCTAGTCTGCATATTCATCGAGAACGTGCGTTTGTGTAGGCACGTACATATATTAAAGTGATAATTACTCCAGTCTACATATTCATCGAGAACGTGCTTTTGTGTAGGCACGTACATATATTAAATCAATAATTACTCTAGTCTGCATATTCATCGAGAACGTGCGTTTGTGTAGGCGCGTACATATATTAAATTGATAATTACTCCAGTCTACATATTCATCGAGAACGTGCGTTTGTGTAGGCACGTGTATATATTAAATCAATAATTACTCCAGTCCACATACACATCGAGAACGTGCTTTTGTGTAGGCACGTACATATATTAAATCAATAATTACTCCAGTCTACATATTCATCGAGAACGTGCTTTTGTGTAGGCACGTATATATATTGAACCAACATTAGTTCCAGTTTGCATAGTCGTCAAGAACGCGCTTTTGTCTAGGCACGTATATAATAATCAGCATATTCTTCAAGGTGTGCTTTTGTGTAGGCACGTGTTATTTCAAGATCACCTATCATCGTTGTGCTATCCAGCTTGTCAGGCCTCTGACTTTTTTGTAACATCGATCATCAAATCAAAAATCAACTTAATACAGTCCACTGCCAGTCAGAGGCGCTAACACTGCCTATCTGATATTTTTGTTTGCTTATTTATATCGAAAAATAAATAAATCGAAACTTCTATAATCCACTAGAAATCAATACTACGTAGTCCGTACATCTGAAATAGGCCACACCTGTTTTCATTCAAACTTGCATTTGTATTAGCGAACTCAAATTTAATTTATGCAAAATGTATTAGGTAACTCCTTTTAATTCATTAATGTAAACATTTGTATAACAAATTTAATTTACATTAATTTATGCAATACAATTTGCAATACAAGTAAAAGATTGAAAAAGGAGTTAACTTTCAATTCATGAATGAGTAAATAAAATTAACCCATTCTGGACGAAGTTTATTACATTGCCCTCCATTTAGTTTTGTTCGTCCCGAACAATATCAGAGATCGCATTGGTGCTGTTACCTTGGTACGGTGCCAACCTTTGCAGATGTATCACTTTCATCTTGGTACGGGGTCCCTTTTGTATGCGGTAGATAACATCATTAATTCGTTTGATTATTTTATATGGGCCTTCCCAATCTGGCTGCAGCTTGGGTGATCTTCCCTTAGTTCTTCTGGGGTTGTATAGCCATACCAATTCTCCTTCTTGAAAACCGCCACTATTTGCATTTATGTCGTACCTGGTTTTCATTTTGTCACTGGCAATCTTAATGTGGTCTCGAACCTGCTGATGGATTTTATTCATCTTCTCCCTTAGTTGTCCCACATAATCTGTTTTCGTGGATACCAGACCTCCAGGGATGCCGAACTCGATGTCACTAGGAAGATGTAGTTCTCTTCCGAACATGATATTCGCTGGCGTTTCACTTGTCGTATCGTGCACTGCGCTACGATAGGCCATCAAGAATAACGGAAGATCCTTGTCCCAATTTCTTTGGTTGGCTTCTACTACCTTTGACAAATGTTCTTCCATGGTTCGGTTGAATCGTTCTACCATGCCATCCGATTGTGGGTTCATAGGTGTAGTTCGTGTTTTTCTAATGCCGAGTGTTCTGCATAGCTCTTCCATCAGTTGAGATTCGAAATTCCTTCCCTGGTCGGTATGCAACTCGAGCGGTGTTCCATATCTGCAAACCCATTCATTGACTAATGTTTCCGCGACCGTAACTGCTTCTTGGTTCGGTATTGCATAGGCTTCCGGCCATTTTGTAAAGTAATCAATGACCACCATGATGTATTTGTTACCTTTTGTCGTTTCCGGAAATGGCCCCGCGATGTCTATAGCAATTCTCTCCATTGGGGCACCCACATTGTACTGTTGCATCTCTCCTCGAGTTCTAGTTTTTGGTCCTTTGCTCGCTGCACACGTATCGCATCGCCGACACCATTGCTCCACGTCTGTTCGATACCGTACCCAATAAAACCTCTCCCTTACTTTGGCTAGGGTTTTATTGACTCCCAGGTGTCCTCCAGAAATACTTCCATGCAGCTTTCCCAGTACCTCTTCTACTCGACTTGATGGCAACACCAGTTGCTCCAACACTTTCTTTCCATCAGCGGACTCCCATTTTCTTTTAAGTATCCCGTTGTCCATAAATAGTGAGTCCCATTGCGCCCAGTAGCATTTCACCTCCGTACTTAAAGGTGCGACCTCTTTCCACTCCGGTCGCCTTCCCTCAGTTTTCCAATTCAATATTGGAGCCATAGCTGGATCTTCTAGCTGCTCTCTTTTAATTGCCTCGGTACACCAATCTTCAGGAGTTTGGAACTTGATTTGGTTCACTTTCATTGCCTCATTTCCCTCAGTTCTGCTACATGACTTGCAATCCTCTGTACAGGGTCTTCTGGACAGGGCATCGGCGTTACCATGAATCCTCCCCTTGCGGTGTTCAACTTTGAAGTCGTAGTTCTGCAGGATCTCTATCCATCTTGCTGCTTGTCCTTCAGGAAATTTGAATTGTAATAACCATTTTAGAGCAGCATGGTCCGTGCGAATCAGGAATGGTTGTCCACACAAATACTTGTGGAAATGTTTCACAGCCTTGATGATAGCTAGCAACTCCTTCCTCGTGACACAGTAATTCCGCTCCGGCTTTGACAGAACTTTACTGAAGTACGCCACCACTTTCTCATCGTCTCCAACTTTCTGTGACAAAACAGCTCCGGTTCCTACATTGCTTGCGTCTGTGTCCAGAATGAACATCTTTCCGGATTCTGGATAGGCTAGTATAGGGGTGTTGCATAGTTTTTCTTTTAAACGGCAGAATGCCTCATTACATTCGGTTGTCCACAGAAACTTGGTATTTGCCTCTGTCAATTTATGTAGACTCTTGGCGATATTCGCAAAATTCTCCACGAATCTTCGATAATAGGTGCATAAACCAAGGAAACTGCGTAGCTCATGAACATTCCTCGGTACTGGCCAATTTTTCACAGCATCAATCTTCTCGGGATCGGTTCTGACTCCATGTTCTGTAATGATGTGTCCAAGGTACTTCACTTCTTTGTGGAAGAGATTGCACTTTACCGGATTCAACTTCATGTTGGCATTACTTATTCTTCTGAGTACTTCTTCGAGGTTCATTAGATGCTCTTCGAAGTTGCGACCCATTATAATGATGTCATCAAGATAAACTAGGCAGGCCTTCCAGGTTAAACCATGCAACACGCATTCCATTAGACGTTCAAATGTTGCTGGGGCATTGCATAGACCAAACGGCATCACATTGAACTCCCACAACCCATTGCCAGTAGAAAATGCTGTCTTTCGTCGATCTTCTGGATGCATTTCAACTTGCCAGTAGCCACTCTTCAGATCTAATGTGCTGTACCATTTGGCCCCTGATAGTGTATCCAGTGTGTCATCAATTCGTGGCAGTGGATAGCTGTCCTTAATGGTTACCTCATTGAGCCTTCGATAGTCTACACAAAAACGAGCTGACCCATCTTTTTTTCTAACTAGCACCACTGGTGAGCTCCATGGACTCTTAGATGGCCTGATGACTCCATCACTTTGCATTTTGTCCAGCATTCCTTGCACTTCCTCGTGTTTAGCCAGTGGTAGTCTTCTAGGAGGCTGTCTGATAGGATGAGCGTTTCCAGTGTTGATCCTATGTCGCACGATGTTTGTTCTTCCAACATCTTCATCTCCAGTAGAGAAAACACTGCTCATCTTCGTTAATACCCTCTTGATTTCTTTGAATTCGGCTAGATTCATTCTTTTACTAAGATCTTGAAGTATTGCTACTAATGCGGGATTGTTTCTCTGCATGAAGACCTTTTGCTCTTCTTCACAGCTGATTATCTCTTTTATGGTGCTGCATTTGGCGATTTCTTCTCCATGATTGATGACCACTCGTTTATTTGAGAAGTTAATCAGTTGCACTGGAACTACTCCCTCTTTTGCTGCAACTAGCGTTCGACCAATCATAATGTTTCCCCCAAAGTCGTGGTTAGCTGGCTCAATCATCACAGGTGAATTTTGGTCACTTTTATCTAGTAGCTTAGTCCATATGATTTTCTCAGATTTTGCCGGGATCTCAGTTGGTCCATCACTAATAACACGGACCTCAGCATTGTCGTCGGTGGCGTGTAGCACTATTTCTGTGTTTCCATATCTCAGTACGTGGCTTGATCTAATATAAAATTGTATTCTTTCATGAAGTCAAGCCCAATTATGCACTCATCTTCTATATCTGCTACAATAAATCGGTGCCTAAATGAATCTCCTCCAAGGTGAACCTCTTGGTCGCTTTCTCCATGAACTAAAACTGTTTCACCCGTAGCTGTCTGTTTTTAGGGTGAATCGTCTTGCTGTATCGATCTGACTATCACAAACCACATCTGGACGCACTATCGATCTCGAAGCACCTGTGTCCAAAGTCAACATGCACGATTTGCTTCCAACGGTTGCCTCTAAGACTAGACTACTATTTTCTCTTTTTACTAGTGATACCACCAATGTAGGGCATTGTAATTGAGCCAGCTTTCGCCCTTCAAAACTGGCACGATCTAGTTTCCCGAATCCGGAACGCTGCATCTGTCTTCCGGGTGCGGCTCCCATTTACATTCTCTTCGGATGTGCCCCAACTTTCCACAGTTCCAGCATCTTACTCTGCTAGACCTACTTCGTTGATTTCGCTCAGGCTTATCTCCCAGACTTTTGACACGCATGATCACTTCATCAAGCGCTGCTTTTATAGGTTCTTCAGTAACTTCCATCTGACGTACTCTATCTGAACCGTACGCTCTTTTTCCAGCTTCCATTTGCAGGGCCAATGCTAAGACTTCTGCAGGTAGCTTCTTTCCACTTAGATAAAGCTGGTTTCTCATTTGCACATCTCGAAGAGCATTGATGAATGTATCAGCTGCCAGTTCGTCTCGGTGTTCAGCGTTATAATTCGGATATGATAGATTAACTAGTCTCACAATGTCAGCCTCTAATTCTTGCAAGGTTTCGCTGACTCCTTGTTTTCGTGTCTTCAGCTGCATGCGATGGAGAGCTTGCATATGACTTTCCCCGTATCTTACTTCTAAGGCCTCCATAATCTTGCTGTAATCACGTTCTGTCGCTGATAGTGTCTGCAAAATTTCAGCAGCAGGTCCCTTCAATGCCAATATAAGCGCGTTTGCTTTTTGCTGGTGATCAACCCCAGTTGTTGCTATCTCAAATTGCATCTTAAATATCTGATACGATGTAGATCCATCAAATGCGGGTGTTTTCACTCTAGCTGGGGCTGAAGTAATTGATGGATTGCTCATGTTACCTGACTTCAATTGTGCTATTTCTTGACGGAATTCACTCGAAAGATTGCGTAATTTCTCTTCATGTTCTTTGGTAACTTTCCGCAGCTCCCTTTCCATGTTGTTGATTTTACCCTCTGCACTGGATATACGTGACTCGATTACTTCACGTAGACTTTCTTGCTTTGCCATCATATCAGCAAATTGTTGTCGCTGCTCTACTTTTTGTTCTGCTGCCTGTTTCTCTTGTCGAGCCATCATATCAGTAAGTTGTTGTTGTTGCTCTACTTTTTGTTCTGCTGCCTGCTTCTCTTGTCGGGCCATCAGATCAGCAAGTTGTTGTTGTTGGTTGTTTCCTTGTTTGGCAATCATATCAGCAAATTGTTGTTGTTCTACTTTTTGTTGTTGTTGCTGTGCCATCATTTCTTTCATCAACGCCATCATCGGATCAATTGCGGGGGCATTCTGAACCGGAGCATCCTCCAGCTCTATTTCTATGACCTCTGTGCTTTCACCTGCTTCTTCTAAAATTTTACGCAGCCGGAATGCAAGTTCTGCTTTCGTTCCGTGGATTCCTTTTCCTCAACTCGTCCTTTAGCTGGGTCTGGCTGAGATCACTAATATTTACTGTTTTGACCATTGTTTCAATAATCCCACTTCTGACACCACTGTAATCTGTAATCTCCCACTGGGATTGGTAGGCAAAAAACGCGAACTATATAATAAGCGATCTATAGCGATCGTTTATGTCTATGTTTTGAGTTGCAATCAGTGTGACTTAAGTTCAAACGAATCGTTTGAACTTAAGTCACACTGATTGTAACTCAAAACATAGACATAATTGTT
>CAVNZG010001135.1:0-24823 GCA_963693315.1 Diogma glabrata
AAAAACAGGTAAGGGGTTAACCCATGATTTTTTTGCAAAATTTTTGTCAAAAAAAAAATTGAAAAAATATGCTGGCGGTAATCTCTAGATGTCAATTTAAGCGAAATAAGTCAAAATACCAGGTTTGCTACCTTAAACAGGCCATAAATTGATAACCAAAATTTTACATTTGAAACCAAAGCTGGTGCTGTGGCTAAACCCGCTTACCAATTATGCTATAACTTGAGGTAGGGGATTGTTTTGGACCCACCTTTCAGTTTATATGCCATTCCCCAAGATTTGCGACAACTTTTTTTTTCGCTAAAAAAACAGGTAAGGGGTTAACCCATGATTTTTTTGCAAAATTTTTGTCAAAAAAAAAATTGAAAAAATATGCTGGCGGTAATCTCTAGATGTCAATTTAAGCGAAATAAGTCAAAATACCAGGTTTGCTACCTTAAACAGGCCATAAATTGATAACCAAAATTTTACATTTGAAACCAAAGCTGGTGCTGTGGCTAAACCCGCTTACCAATTATGCTATAACTTGAGGTAGGGGATTGTTTTGGACCCACCTTTCAGTTTATATGCCATTCCCCAAGATTTGCGACAACTTTTTTTTTCGCTAAAAAAACAGGTAAGGGGTTAACCCATGATTTTTTTGCAAAATTTTTGTCAAAAAAAAAATTGAAAAAATATGCTGGCGGTAATCTCTAGATGTCAATTTAAGCGAAATAAGTCAAAATACCAGGTTTGCTACCTTAAACAGGCCATAAATTGATAACCAAAATTTTACATTTGAAACCAAAGCTGGTGCTGTGGCTAAGCCCACTTACCAATTATGCTATAACTTGAGGTAGGGGATTGTTTTGGACCCAGCTTTCAGATTATATGCCATTCCCCAAGATTTGCGACAACTTTTTTTTTCGCTAAAAAAACAGGTAAGGGGTTAACCCATGATTTTTTTGCAAAATTTTTGTCAAAAAAAAATTGAAAAAATATGCTGGCGGTAATCTCTAGATGTCAATTTAAGCGAAATAAGTCAAAATACCAGGTTTGCTACCTTAAACAGGCCATAAATTGATAACCAAAATTTTACATTTGAAACCAAAGCTGGTGCTGTGGCTAAACCCGCTTACCAATTATGCTATAACTTGAGGTAGGGGATTGTTTTGGACCCACCTTTCAGTTTATATGCCATTCCCCAAGATTTGCGACAACTTTTTTTTTCGCTAAAAAAACAGGTAAGGGGTTAACCCATGATTTTTTTGCAAAATTTTTGTCAAAAAAAAAATTGAAAAAATATGCTGGCGGTAATCTCTAGATGTCAATTTAAGCGAAATAAGTCAAAATACCAGGTTTGCTACCTTAAACAGGCCATAAATTGCTAACCAAAATTTTACATTTGAAACCAAAGCTGGTGCTGTGGCTAAACCCGCTTACCAATTATGCTATAACTTGAGGTAGGGGATTGTTTTGGACCCACCTTTCAGTTTATATGCCATTCCCCAAGATTTGCGACAACTTTTTTTTTCGCTAAAAAAACAGGTAAGGGGTTAACCCATGATTTTTTTGCAAAATTTTTGTCAAAAAAAAAATTGAAAAAATATGCTGGCGGTAATCTCTAGATGTCAATTTAAGCGAAATAAGTCAAAATACCAGGTTTGCTACCTTAAACAGGCCATAAATTGATAACCAAAATTTTACATTTGAAACCAAAGCTGGTGCTGTGGCTTAACCCGCTTACCAATTATGCTATAACTTGAGGTAGGGGATTGTTTTGGACCCACCTTTCAGTTTATATGCCATTCCCCAAGATTTGCGACAACTTTTTTTTTCGCTAAAAAAACAGGTAAGGGGTTAACCCATGATTTTTTTGCAAAATTTTTGTCAAAAAAAAAATTGAAAAAATATGCTGGCGGTAATCTCTAGATGTCAATTTAAGCGAAATAAGTCAAAATACCAGGTTTGCTACCTTAAACAGGCCATAAATTGATAACCAAAATTTTACATTTGAAACCAAAGCTGGTGCTGTGGCTAAACCCGCTTACCAATTATGCTATAACTTGAGGTAGGGGATTGTTTTGGACCCACCTTTCAGTTTATATGCCATTCCCCAAGATTTGCGACAACTTTTTTTTTCGCTAAAAAAACAGGTAAGGGGTTAACCCATGATTTTTTTGCAAAATTTTTGTCAAAAAAAAAATTGAAAAAATATGCTGGCGGTAATCTCTAGATGTCAATTTAAGCAAAATAAGTCAAAATACCAGGTTTGCTACCTTAAACAGGCCATAAATTGATAACCAAAATTTTACATTTGAAACCAAAGCTGGTGCTGTGGCTAAACCCGCTTACCAATTATGCTATAACTTGAGGTAGGGGATTGTTTTGGACCCACCTTTCAGTTTATATGCCATTCCCCAAGATTTGCGACAACTTTTTTTTCGCTAAAAAAACAGGTAAGGGGTTAACCCATGATTTTTTTGCAAAATTTTTGTCAAAAAAAAATTGAAAAAATATGCTGGCGGTAATCTCTAGATGTCAATTTAAGCGAAATAAGTCAAAATACCAGGTTTGCTACCTTAAACAGGCCATAAATTGATAACCAAAATTTTACATTTGAAACCAAAGCTGGTGCTGTGGCTAAACCCGCTTACCAATTATGCTATAACTTGAGGTAGGGGATTGTTTTGGACCCACCTTTCAGATTATATGCCATTCCCCAAGATTTGCGACAACTTTTTTTTTCGCTAAAAAAACAGGTAAGGGGTTAACCCATGATTTTTTTGCAAAATTTTTGTCAAAAAAAAAATTGAAAAAATATGCTGGCGGTAATCTCTAGATGTCAATTTAAGCGAAATAAGTCAAAATACCAGGTTTGCTACCTTAAACAGGCCATAAATTGATAACCAAAATTTTACATTTGAAACCAAAGCTGGTGCTGTGGCTAAACCCGCTTACCAATTATGCTATAACTTGAGGTAGGGGATTGTTTTGGACCCACCTTTCAATTGATAACCAAAATTTTACATTTGAAACCAAAGCTGGTGCTGTGGCTAAACCCGCTTACCAATTATGCTATAACTTGAGGTAGGGGATTGTTTTGGACCCACCTTTCAGTTTATATGCCATTCCCCAAGATTTGCGACAACTTTTTTTTTCGCTAAAAAAACAGGTAAGGGGTTAACCCATGATTTTTTTGCAAAATTTTTGTCAAAAAAAAAATTGAAAAAATATGCTGGCGGTAATCTCTAGATGTCAATTTAAGCGAAATAAGTCAAAATACCAGGTTTGCTACCTTAAACAGGCCATAAATTGATAACCAAAATTTTACATTTGAAACCAAAGCTGGTGCTGTGGCTAAACCCGCTTACCAATTATGCTATAACTTGAGGTAGGGGATTGTTTTGGACCCACCTTTCAGTTTATATGCCATTCCCCAAGATTTGCGACAACTTTTTTTTCGCTAAAAAAACAGGTAAGGGGTTAACCCATGATTTTTTTGCAAAATTTTTGTCAAAAAAAAATTGAAAAAATATGCTGGCGGTAATCTCTAGATGTCAATTTAAGCGAAATAAGTCAAAATACCAGGTTTGCTACCTTAAACAGGCCATAAATTGATAACCAAAATTTTACATTTGAAACCAAAGCTGGTGCTGTGGCTAAACCCGCTTACCAATTATGCTATAACTTGAGGTAGGGGATTGTTTTGGACCCACCTTTCAGTTTATATGCCATTCCCCAAGATTTGCGACAACTTTTTTTTTCGCTAAAAAAACAGGTAAGGGGTTAACCCATGATTTTTTTGCAAAATTTTTGTCAAAAAAAAAATTGAAAAAATATGCTGGCGGTAATCTCTAGATGTCAATTTAAGCGAAATAAGTCAAAATACCAGGTTTGCTACCTTAAACAGGCCATAAATTGATAACCAAAATTTTACATTTGAAACCAAAGCTGGTGCTGTGGCTAAACCCGCTTACCAATTATGCTATAACTTGAGGTAGGGGATTGTTTTGGACCCACCTTTCAGTTTATATGCCATTCCCCAAGATTTGCGACAACTTTTTTTTTCGCTAAAAAAACAGGTAAGGGGTTAACCCATGATTTTTTTGCAAAATTTTTGTCAAAAAAAAAATTGAAAAAATATGCTGGCGGTAATCTCTAGATGTCAATTTAAGCGAAATAAGTCAAAATACCAGGTTTGCTACCTTAAACAGGCCATAAATTGATAACCAAAATTTTACATTTGAAACCAAAGCTGGTGCTGTGGCTAAACCCGCTTACCAATTATGCTATAACTTGAGGTAGGGGATTGTTTGGACCCACCTTTCAATTGATAACCAAAATTTTACATTTGAAACCAAAGCTGGTGCTGTGGCTAAACCCGCTTACCAATTATGCTATAACTTGAGGTAGGGGATTGTTTTGGACCCACCTTTCAGTTTATATGCCATTCCCCAAGATTTGCGACAACTTTTTTTTTCGCTAAAAAAACAGGTAAGGGGTTAACCCATGATTTTTTTGCAAAATTTTTGTCAAAAAAAAAATTGAAAAAATATGCTGGCGGTAATCTCTAGATGTCAATTTAAGCGAAATAAGTCAAAATACCAGGTTTGCTACCTTAAACAGGCCATAAATTGATAACCAAAATTTTACATTTGAAACCAAAGCTGGTGCTGTGGCTAAACCCGCTTACCAATTATGCTATAACTTGAGGTAGGGGATTGTTTTGGACCCACCTTTCAGTTTATATGCCATTCCCCAAGATTTGCGACAACTTTTTTTTTTCGCTAAAAAAACAGGTAAGGGGTTAACCCATGATTTTTTTGCAAAATTTTTGTCAAAAAAAAAATTGAAAAAATATGCTGGCGGTAATCTCTAGATGTCAATTTAAGCGAAATAAGTCAAAATACCAGGTTTGCTACCTTAAACAGGCCATAAATTGATAACCAAAATTTTACATTTGAAACCAAAGCTGGTGCTGTGGCTAAACCCGCTTACCAATTATGCTATAACTTGAGGTAGGGGATTGTTTTGGACCCACCTTTCAGTTTATATGCCATTCCCCAAGATTTGCGACAACTTTTTTTTTCGCTAAAAAAACAGGTAAGGGGTTAACCCATGATTTTTTTGCAAAATTTTTGTCAAAAAAAAAATTGAAAAAATATGCTGGCGGTAATCTCTAGATGTCAATTTAAGCGAAATAAGTCAAAATACCAGGTTTGCTACCTTAAACAGGCCATAAATTGATAACCAAAATTTTACATTTGAAACCAAAGCTGGTGCTGTGGCTAAACCCGCTTACCAATTATGCTATAACTTGAGGTAGGGGATTGTTTTGGACCCACCTTTCAGTTTATATGCCATTCCCCAAGATTTGCGACAACTTTTTTTTTCGCTAAAAAAACAGGTAAGGGGTTAACCCATGATTTTTTTGCAAAATTTTTGTCAAAAAAAAAATTGAAAAAATATGCTGGCGGTAATCTCTAGATGTCAATTTAAGCGAAATAAGTCAAAATACCAGGTTTGCTACCTTAAACAGGCCATAAATTGATAACCAAAATTTTACATTTGAAACCAAAGCTGGTGCTGTGGCTAAACCCGCTTACATGTCAATTTAAGCGAAATAAGTCAAAATACCAGGTTTGCTACCCTAAACAGGCCATAAATTGATAACCAAAATTTTACATTTGAAACCAAAGCTGGTGCTGTGGCTAAACCCGCTTACCAATTATGCTATAACTTGAGGTAGGGGATTGTTTTGGACCCACCTTTCAGTTTATATGCCATTCCCCAAGATTTGCGACAACTTTTTTTTTCGCTAAAAAAACAGGTAAGGGGTTAACCCATGATTTTTTTGCAAAATTTTTGTCAAAAAAAAATTGAAAAAATATGCTGGCGGTAATCTCTAGATGTCAATTTAAGCGAAATAAGTCAAAATACCAGGTTTGCTACCTTAAACAGGCCATAAATTGATAACCAAAATTTTACATTTGAAACCAAAGCTGGTGCTGTGGCTAAACCCGCTTACCAATTATGCTATAACTTGAGGTAGGGGATTGTTTTGGACCCACCTTTCAGTTTATATGCCATTCCCCAAGATTTGCGACAACTTTTTTTTTCGCTAAAAAAACAGGTAAGGGGTTAACCCATGATTTTTTTGCAAAATTTTTGTCAAAAAAAAAATTGAAAAAATATGCTGGCGGTAATCTCTAGATGTCAATTTAAGCGAAATAAGTCAAAATACCAGGTTTGCTACCTTAAACAGGCCATAAATTGATAACCAAAATTTTACATTTGAAACCAAAGCTGGTGCTGTGGCTAAACCCGCTTACCAATTATGCTATAACTTGAGGTAGGGGATTGTTTTGGACCCACCTTTCAGTTTATATGCCATTCCCCAAGATTTGCGACAACTTTTTTTTTCGCTAAAAAAACAGGTAAGGGGTTAACCCATGATTTTTTTGCAAAATTTTTGTCAAAAAAAAAATTGAAAAAATATGCTGGCGGTAATCTCTAGATGTCAATTTAAGCGAAATAAGTCAAAATACCAGGTTTGCTACCTTAAACAGGCCATAAATTGATAACCAAAATTTTACATTTGAAACCAAAGCTGGTGCTGTGGCTAAACCCGCTTACCAATTATGCTATAACTTGAGGTGGATTGTTTTGGACCCACCTTTCAGTTTATATGCCATTCCCCAAGATTTGCGACAACTTTTTTTTTCGCTAAAAAAACAGGTAAGGGGTTAACCCATGATTTTTTTGCAAAATTTTTGTCAAAAAAAAAATTGAAAAAATATGCTGGCGGTAATCTCTAGATGTCAATTTAAGCGAAATAAGTCAAAATACCAGGTTTGCTACCTTAAACAGGCCATAAATTGATAACCAAAATTTTACATTTGAAACCAAAGCTGGTGCTGTGGCTAAACCCGCTTACCAATTATGCTATAACTTGAGGTAGGGGATTGTTTTGGACCCACCTTTCAGTTTATATGCCATTCCCCAAGATTTGCGACAACTTTTTTTTTCGCTAAAAAAACAGGTAAGGGGTTAACCCATGATTTTTTTGCAAAATTTTTGTCAAAAAAAAAATTGAAAAAATATGCTGGCGGTAATCTCTAGATGTCAATTTAAGCGAAATAAGTCAAAATACCAGGTTTGCTACCTTAAACAGGCCATAAATTGATAACCAAAATTTTACATTTGAAACCAAAGCTGGTGCTGTGGCTAAACCCGCTTACCAATTATGCTATAACTTGAGGTAGGGGATTGTTTTGGACCCACCTTTCAGTTTATATGCCATTCCCCAAGATTTGCGACAACTTTTTTTTTCGCTAAAAAAACAGGTAAGGGGTTAACCCATGATTTTTTTGCAAAATTTTTGTCAAAAAAAAAATTGAAAAAATATGCTGGCGGTAATCTCTAGATGTCAATTTAAGCGAAATAAGTCAAAATACCAGGTTTGCTACCTTAAACAGGCCATAAATTGATAACCAAAATTTTACATTTGAAACCAAAGCTGGTGCTGTGGCTAAACCCGCTTACCAATTATGCTATAACTTGAGGTAGGGGATTGTTTTGGACCCACCTTTCAGTTTATATGCCATTCCCCAAGATTTGCGACAACTTTTTTTTTCGCTAAAAAAACAGGTAAGGGGTTAACCCATGATTTTTTTGCAAAATTTTTGTCAAAAAAAAATTGAAAAAATATGCTGGCGGTAATCTCTAGATGTCAATTTAAGCGAAATAAGTCAAAATACCAGGTTTGCTACCTTAAACAGGCCATAAATTGATAACCAAAATTTTACATTTGAAACCAAAGCTGGTGCTGTGGCTAAACCCGCTTACCAATTATGCTATAACTTGAGGTAGGGGATTGTTTTGGACCCACCTTTCAGTTTATATGCCATTCCCCAAGATTTGCGACAACTTTTTTTTTCGCTAAAAAAACAGGTAAGGGGTTAACCCATGATTTTTTTGCAAAATTTTTGTCAAAAAAAAAATTGAAAAAATATGCTGGCGGTAATCTCTAGATGTCAATTTAAGCGAAATAAGTCAAAATACCAGGTTTGCTACCTTAAACAGGCCATAAATTGATAACCAAAATTTTACATTTGAAACCAAAGCTGGTGCTGTGGCTAAACCCGCTTACCAATTATGCTATAACTTGAGGTAGGGGATTGTTTTGGACCCACCTTTCAGTTTATATGCCATTCCCCAAGATTTGTGACAACTTTTTTTTTCGCTAAAACAACAGGTAAGGGGTTAACCCATGATTTTTTTGCAAAATTTTTGTCAAAAAAAAAATTGAAAAAATATGCTGGCGGTAATCTCTAGATGTCAATTTAAGCGAAATAAGTCAAAATACCAGGTTTGCTACCTTAAACAGGCCATAAATTGATAACCAAAATTTTACATTTGAAACCAAAGCTGGTGCTGTGGCTAAACCCGCTTACCAATTATGCTATAACTTGAGGTAGGGGATTGTTTTGGACCCACCTTTCAGTTTATATGCCATTCCCCAAGATTTGCGACAACTTTTTTTTTCGCTAAAATAACAGGTAAGGGGTTAACCCATGATTTTTTTGCAAAATTTTTGTCAAAAAAAAAATTGAAAAAATATGCTGGCGGTAATCTCTAGATGTCAATTTAAGCGAAATAAGTCAAAATACCAGGTTTGCTACCTTAAACAGGCCATAAATTGATAACCAAAATTTTACATTTGAAACCAAAGCTGGTGCTGTGGCTAAACCCGCTTACCAATTATGCTATAACTTGAGGTAGGGGATTGTTTTGGACCCACCTTTCAGTTTATATGCCATTCCCCAAGATTTGCGACAACTTTTTTTTTCGCTAAAATAACAGGTAAGGGGTTAACCCATGATTTTTTTGCAAAATTTTTGTCAAAAAAAAAATTGAAAAAATATGCTGGCGGTAATCTCTAGATGTCAATTTAAGCGAAATAAGTCAAAATACCAGGTTTGCTACCTTAAACAGGCCATAAATTGATAACCAAAATTTTACATTTGAAACCAAAGCTGGTGCTGTGGCTAAACCCGCTTACCAATTATGCTATAACTTGAGGTAGGGGATTGTTTTGGACCCACCTTTCAGTTTATATGCCATTCCCCAAGATTTGCGACAACTTTTTTTTTCGCTAAAAAAACAGGTAAGGGGTTAACCCATGATTTTTTTGCAAAATTTTTGTCAAAAAAAAAATTGAAAAAATATGCTGGCGGTAATCTCTAGATGTCAATTTAAGCGAAATAAGTCAAAATACCAGGTTTGCTACCTTAAACAGGCCATAAATTGATAACCAAAATTTTACATTTGAAACCAAAGCTGGTGCTGTGGCTAAACCCGCTTACCAATTATAACTTGAGGTAGGGGATTGTTTTGGACCCACCTTTCAGTTTATATGCCATTCCCCAAGATTTGCGACAAACTTTTTTTTTCGCTAAAAAAACAGGTAAGGGGTTAACCCATGATTTTTTTGCAAAATTTTTGTCAAAAAAAAAATTGAAAAAATATGCTGGCGGTAATCTCTAGATGTCAATTTAAGCGAAATAAGTCAAAATACCAGGTTTGCTACCTTAAACAGGCCATAAATTGATAACCAAAATTTTACATTTGAAACCAAAGCTGGTGCTGTGGCTAAACCCGCTTACCAATTATGCTATAACTTGAGGTAGGGGATTGTTTTGGACCCACCTTTCAGATTATATGCCATTCCCCAAGATTTGCGACAACTTTTTTTTTCGCTAAAAAAACAGGTAAGGGGTTAACCCATGATTTTTTTGCAAAATTTTTGTCAAAAAAAAAATTGAAAAAATATGCTGGCGGTAATCTCTAGATGTCAATTTAAGCGAAATAAGTCAAAATACCAGGTTTGCTACCTTAAACAGGCCATAAATTGATAACCAAAATTTTACATTTGAAACCAAAGCTGGTGCTGTGGCTAAACCCGCTTACCAATTATGCTATAACTTGAGGTAGGGGATTGTTTTGGACCCACCTTTCAGTTTATATGCCATTCCCCAAGATTTGCGACAACTTTTTTTTTCGCTAGAAAAACAGGTAAGGGGTTAACCCATGATTTTTTTGCAAAATTTTTGTCAAAAAAAAAATTGAAAAAATATGCTGGCGGTAATCTCTAGATGTCAATTTAAGCGAAATAAGTCAAAATACCAGGTTTGCTACCTTAAACAGGCCATAAATTGATAACCAAAATTTTACATTTGAAACCAAAGCTGGTGCTGTGGCTAAACCCGCTTACCAATTATGCTATAACTTGAGGTAGGGGATTGTTTTGGACCCACCTTTCAGATTATATGCCATTCCCCAAGATTTGCGACAACTTTTTTTTTCGCTAAAAAAACAGGTAAGGGGTTAACCCATGATTTTTTTGCAAAATTTTTGTCAAAAAAAAAATTGAAAAAATATGCTGGCGGTAATCTCTAGATGTCAATTTAAGCGAAATAAGTCAAAATACCAGGTTTGCTACCTTAAACAGGCCATAAATTGATAACCAAAATTTTACATTTGAAACCAAAGCTGGTGCTGTGGCTAAACCCGCTTACCAATTATGCTATAACTTGAGGTAGGGGATTGTTTTGGACCCACCTTTCAGTTTATATGCCATTCCCCAAGATTTGCGACAACTTTTTTTTTCGCTAAAAAAACAGGTAAGGGGTTAACCCATGATTTTTTTGCAAAATTTTTGTCAAAAAAAAAATTGAAAAAATATGCTGGCGGTAATCTCTAGATGTCAATTTAAGCGAAATAAGTCAAAATACCAGGTTTGCTACCTTAAACAGGCCATAAATTGATAACCAAAATTTTACATTTGAAACCAAAGCTGGTGCTGTGGCTAAACCCGCTTACCAATTATGCTATAACTTGAGGTAGGGGATTGTTTTGGACCCACCTTTCAGTTTATATGCCATTCCCCAAGATTTGCGACAACTTTTTTTTTCGCTAGAAAAACAGGTAAGGGGTTAACCCATGATTTTTTTGCAAAATTTTTGTCAAAAAAAAAATTGAAAAAATATGCTGGCGGTAATCTCTAGATGTCAATTTAAGCGAAATAAGTCAAAATACCAGGTTTGCTACCTTAAACAGGCCATAAATTGATAACCAAAATTTTACATTTGAAACCAAAGCTGGTGCTGTGGCTAAACCCGCTTACCAATTATGCTATAACTTGAGGTAGGGGATTGTTTTGGACCCACCTTTCAGTTTATATGCCATTCCCCAAGATTTGCGACAACTTTTTTTTTCGCTAAAAAAACAGGTAAGGGGTTAACCCATGATTTTTTTGCAAAATTTTTGTCAAAAAAAAAATTGAAAAAATATGCTGGCGGTAATCTCTAGATGTCAATTTAAGCGAAATAAGTCAAAATACCAGGTTTGCTACCTTAAACAGGCCATAAATTGATAACCAAAATTTTACATTTGAAACCAAAGCTGGTGCTGTGGCTAAACCCGCTTACCAATTATGCTATAACTTGAGGTAGGGGATTGTTTTGGACCCACCTTTCAGTTTATATGCCATTCCCCAAGATTTGCGACAACTTTTTTTTTCGCTAAAAAAACAGGTAAGGGGTTAACCCATGATTTTTTTGCAAAATTTTTGTCAAAAAAAAAATTGAAAAAATATGCTGGCGGTAATCTCTAGATGTCAATTTAAGCGAAATAAGTCAAAATACCAGGTTTGCTACCTTAAACAGGCCATAAATTGATAACCAAAATTTTACATTTGAAACCAAAGCTGGTGCTGTGGCTAAACCCGCTTACCAATTATGCTATAACTTGAGGTAGGGGATTGTTTTGGACCCACCTTTCAGTTTATATGCCATTCCCCAAGATTTGCGACAACTTTTTTTTTCGCTAGAAAAACAGGTAAGGGGTTAACCCATGATTTTTTTGCAAAATTTTTGTCAAAAAAAAAATTGAAAAAATATGCTGGCGGTAATCTCTAGATGTCAATTTAAGCGAAATAAGTCAAAATACCAGGTTTGCTACCTTAAACAGGCCATAAATTGATAACCAAAATTTTACATTTGAAACCAAAGCTGGTGCTGTGGCTAAACCCGCTTACCAATTATGCTATAACTTGAGGTAGGGGATTGTTTTGGACCCACCTTTCAGATTATATGCCATTCCCCAAGATTTGCGACAACTTTTTTTTTCGCTAAAAAAACAGGTAAGGGGTTAACCCATGATTTTTTTGCAAAATTTTTGTCAAAAAAAAAATTGAAAAAATATGCTGGCGGTAATCTCTAGATGTCAATTTAAGCGAAATAAGTCAAAATACCAGGTTTGCTACCTTAAACAGGCCATAAATTGATAACCAAAATTTTACATTTGAAACCAAAGCTGGTGCTGTGGCTAAACCCGCTTACCAATTATGCTATAACTTGAGGTAGGGGATTGTTTTGGACCCACCTTTCAGTTTATATGCCATTCCCCAAGATTTGCGACAACTTTTTTTTTCGCTAGAAAAACAGGTAAGGGGTTAACCCATGATTTTTTTGCAAAGTTTTTGTCAAAAAAAAATTGAAAAAATATGCTGGCGGTAATCTCTAGATGTCAATTTAAGCGAAATAAGTCAAAATACCAGGTTTGCTACCTTAAACAGGCCATAAATTGATAACCAAAATTTTACATTTGAAACCAAAGCTGGTGCTGTGGCTAAACCCGCTTACCAATTATGCTATAACTTGAGGTAGGGGATTGTTTTGGACCCACCTTTCAGATTATATGCCATTCCCCAAGATTTGCGACAACTTTTTTTTTCGCTAAAAAAACAGGTAAGGGGTTAACCCATGATTTTTTTGCAAAATTTTTGTCAAAAAAAAAATTGAAAAAATATGCTGGCGGTAATCTCTAGATGTCAATTTAAGCGAAATAAGTCAAAATACCAGGTTTGCTACCTTAAACAGGCCATAAATTGATAACCAATAATTTTACATTTGAAACCAAAGCTGGTGCTGTGGCTAAACCCGCTTACCAATTATGCTATAACTTGAGGTAGGGGATTGTTTTGGACCCACCTTTCAGTTTATATGCCATTCCCCAAGATTTGCGACAACTTTTTTTTTCGCTAAAAAAACAGGTAAGGGGTTAACCCATGATTTTTTTGCAAAATTTTTGTCAAAAAAAAAATTGAAAAAATATGCTGGCGGTAATCTCTAGATGTCAATTTAAGCGAAATAAGTCAAAATACCAGGTTTGCTACCTTAAACAGGCCATAAATTGATAACCAAAATTTTACATTTGAAACCAAAGCTGGTGCTGTGGCTAAACCCGCTTACCAATTATGCTATAACTTGAGGTAGGGGATTGTTTTGGACCCACCTTTCAGTTTATATGCCATTCCCCAAGATTTGCGACAACTTTTTTTTTCGCTAGAAAAACAGGTAAGGGGTTAACCCATGATTTTTTTGCAAAATTTTTGTCAAAAAAAAAATTGAAAAAATATGCTGGCGGTAATCTCTAGATGTCAATTTAAGCGAAATAAGTCAAAATACCAGGTTTGCTACCTTAAACAGGCCATAAATTGATAACCAAAATTTTACATTTGAAACCAAAGCTGGTGCTGTGGCTAAACCCGCTTACCAATTATGCTATAACTTGAGGTAGGGGATTGTTTTGGACCCACCTTTCAGTTTATATGCCATTCCCCAAGATTTGCGACAACTTTTTTTTTCGCTAAAAAAACAGGTAAGGGGTTAACCCATGATTTTTTTGCAAAATTTTTGTCAAAAAAAAATTGAAAAAATATGCTGGCGGTAATCTCTAGATGTCAATTTAAGCGAAATAAGTCAAAATACCAGGTTTGCTACCTTAAACAGGCCATAAATTGATAACCAAAATTTTACATTTGAAACCAAAGCTGGTGCTGTGGCTAAACCCGCTTACCAATTATGCTATAACTTGAGGTAGGGGATTGTTTTGGACCCACCTTTCAGTTTATATGCCATTCCCCAAGATTTGCGACAACTTTTTTTTTCGCTAAAAAACAGGTAAGGGGTTAACCCATGATTTTTTTGCAAAATTTTTGTCAAAAAAAAATTGAAAAAATATGCTGGCGGTAATCTCTAGATGTCAATTTAAGCGAAATAAGTCAAAATACCAGGTTTGCTACCTTAAACAGGCCATAAATTGATAACCAAAATTTTACATTTGAAACCAAAGCTGGTGCTGTGGCTAAACCCGCTTACCAATTATGCTATAACTTGAGGTAGGGGATTGTTTTGGACCCACCTTTCAGTTTATATGCCATTCCCCAAGATTTGCGACAACTTTTTTTTTCGCTAAGATGATTTTTTGAAAATTTTTGTCAAAAAAAAATTGAAAAAATATGCTGGCGGTAATCTCTAGATGTCAATTTAAGCGAAATAAGTCAAAATACCAGGTTTGCTACCTTAAACAGGCCATAAATTGATAACCAAAATTTTACATTTGAAACCAAAGCTGGTGCTGTGGCTAAACCCGCTTACCAATTATGCTATAACTTGAGGTAGGGGATTGTTTTGGACCCACCTTTCAGTTTATATGCCATTCCCCAAGATTTGCGACAACTTTTTTTTTCGCTAGAAAAACAGGTAAGGGGTTAACCCATGATTTTTTTGCAAAATTTTTGTCAAAAAAAAAATTGAAAAAATATGCTGGCGGTAATCTCTAGATGTCAATTTAAGCGAAATAAGTCAAAATACCAGGTTTGCTACCTTAAACAGGCCATAAATTGATAACCAAAATTTTACATTTGAAACCAAAGCTGGTGCTGTGGCTAAACCCGCTTACCAATTATGCTATAACTTGAGGTAGGGGATTGTTTTGGACCCACCTTTCAGATTATATGCCATTCCCCAAGATTTGCGACAACTTTTTTTTTCGCTAAAAAAACAGGTAAGGGGTTAACCCATGATTTTTTTGCAAAATTTTTGTCAAAAAAAAAATTGAAAAAATATGCTGGCGGTAATCTCTAGATGTCAATTTAAGCGAAATAAGTCAAAATACCAGGTTTGCTACCTTAAACAGGCCATAAATTGATAACCAAAATTTTACATTTGAAACCAAAGCTGGTGCTGTGGCTAAACCCGCTTACCAATTATGCTATAACTTGAGGTAGGGGATTGTTTTGGACCCACCTTTCAGTTTATATGCCATTCCCCAAGATTTGCGACAACTTTTTTTTTCGCTAAAAAAACAGGTAAGGGGTTAACCCATGATTTTTTTGCAAAATTTTTGTCAAAAAAAAAATTGAAAAAATATGCTGGCGGTAATCTCTAGATGTCAATTTAAGCGAAATAAGTCAAAATACCAGGTTTGCTACCTTAAACAGGCCATAAATTGATAACCAAAATTTTACATTTGAAACCAAAGCTGGTGCTGTGGCTAAACCCGCTTACCAATTATGCTATAACTTGAGGTAGGGGATTGTTTTGGACCCACCTTTCAGATTATATGCCATTCCCCAAGATTTGCGACAACTTTTTTTTTCGCTAAAAAAACAGGTAAGGGGTTAACCCATGATTTTTTTGCAAAATTTTTGTCAAAAAAAAAATTGAAAAAATATGCTGGCGGTAATCTCTAGATGTCAATTTAAGCGAAATAAGTCAAAATACCAGGTTTGCTACCTTAAACAGGCCATAAATTGATAACCAAAATTTTACATTTGAAACCAAAGCTGGTGCTGTGGCTAAACCCGCTTACCAATTATGCTATAACTTGAGGTAGGGGATTGTTTTGGACCCACCTTTCAGATTATATGCCATTCCCCAAGATTTGCGACAACTTTTTTTTTCGCTAAAAAAACAGGTAAGGGGTTAACCCATGATTTTTTTGCAAAATTTTTGTCAAAAAAAAAATTGAAAAAATATGCTGGCGGTAATCTCTAGATGTCAATTTAAGCGAAATAAGTCAAAATACCAGGTTTGCTACCTTAAACAGGCCATAAATTGATAACCAAAATTTTACATTTGAAACCAAAGCTGGTGCTGTGGCTAAACCCGCTTACCAATTATGCTATAACTTGAGGTAGGGGATTGTTTTGGACCCACCTTTCAGTTTATATGCCATTCCCCAAGATTTGCGACAACTTTTTTTTTCGCTAAAAAAACAGGTAAGGGGTTAACCCATGATTTTTTTGCAAAATTTTTGTCAAAAAAAAAATTGAAAAAATATGCTGGCGGTAATCTCTAGATGTCAATTTAAGCGAAATAAGTCAAAATACCAGGTTTGCTACCTTAAACAGGCCATAAATTGATAACCAAAATTTTACATTTGAAACCAAAGCTGGTGCTGTGGCTAAACCCGCTTACCAATTATGCTATAACTTGAGGTAGGGGATTGTTTTGGACCCACCTTTCAGTTTATATGCCATTCCCCAAGATTTGCGACAACTTTTTTTTTCGCTAAAAAAACAGGTAAGGGGTTAACCCATGATTTTTTTGCAAAATTTTTGTCAAAAAAAAAATTGAAAAAATATGCTGGCGGTAATCTCTAGATGTCAATTTAAGCGAAATAAGTCAAAATACCAGGTTTGCTACCTTAAACAGGCCATAAATTGATAACCAAAATTTTACATTTGAAACCAAAGCTGGTGCTGTGGCTAAACCCGCTTACCAATTATGCTATAACTTGAGGTAGGGGATTGTTTTGGACCCACCTTTCAGTTTATATGCCATTCCCCAAGATTTGCGACAACTTTTTTTTTCGCTAAAAAAACAGGTAAGGGGTTAACCCATGATTTTTTTGCAAAATTTTTGTCAAAAAAAAAATTGAAAAAATATGCTGGCGGTAATCTCTAGATGTCAATTTAAGCGAAATAAGTCAAAATACCAGGTTTGCTACCTTAAACAGGCCATAAATTGATAACCAAAATTTTACATTTGAAACCAAAGCTGGTGCTGTGGCTAAACCCGCTTACCAATTATGCTATAACTTGAGGTAGGGGATTGTTTTGGACCCACCTTTCAGTTTATATGCCATTCCCCAAGATTTGCGACAACTTTTTTTTTCGCTAAAAAAACAGGTAAGGCGTTAACCCATGATTTTTTTGCAAAATTTTTGTCAAAAAAAAAATTGAAAAAATATGCTGGCGGTAATCTCTAGATGTCAATTTAAGCGAAATAAGTCAAAATACCAGGTTTGCTACCTTAAACAGGCCATAAATTGATAACCAAAATTTTACATTTGAAACCAAAGCTGGTGCTGTGGCTAAACCCGCTTACCAATTATGCTATAACTTGAGGTAGGGGATTGTTTTGGACCCACCTTTCAGTTTATATGCCATTCCCCAAGATTTGCGACAACTTTTTTTTTCGCTAAAAAAACAGGTAAGGGGTTAACCCATGATTTTTTTGCAAAATTTTTGTCAAAAAAAAAATTGAAAAAATATGCTGGCGGTAATCTCTAGATGTCAATTTAAGCGAAATAAGTCAAAATACCAGGTTTGCTACCTTAAACAGGCCATAAATTGATAACCAAAATTTTACATTTGAAACCAAAGCTGGTGCTGTGGCTAAACCCGCTTACCAATTATGCTATAACTTGAGGTAGGGGATTGTTTTGGACCCACCTTTCAGTTTATATGCCATTCCCCAAGATTTGCGACAACTTTTTTTTTCGCTAAAAAAACAGGTAAGGGGTTAACCCATGATTTTTTTGCAAAATTTTTGTCAAAAAAAAAATTGAAAAAATATGCTGGCGGTAATCTCTAGATGTCAATTTAAGCGAAATAAGTCAAAATACCAGGTTTGCTACCTTAAACAGGCCATAAATTGATAACCAAAATTTTACATTTGAAACCAAAGCTGGTGCTGTGGCTAAACCCGCTTACCAATTATGCTATAACTTGAGGTAGGGGATTGTTTTGGACCCACCTTTCAGTTTATATGCCATTCCCCAAGATTTGCGACAACTTTTTTTTTCGCTAAAAAAACAGGTAAGGGGTTAACCCATGATTTTTTTGCAAAATTTTTGTCAAAAAAAAAATTGAAAAAATATGCTGGCGGTAATCTCTAGATGTCAATTTAAGCGAAATAAGTCAAAATACCAGGTTTGCTACCTTAAACAGGCCATAAATTGATAACCAAAATTTTACATTTGAAACCAAAGCTGGTGCTGTGGCTAAACCCGCTTACCAATTATGCTATAACTTGAGGTAGGGGATTGTTTGGACCCACCTTTCAGTTTATATGCCATTCCCCAAGATTTGCGACAACTTTTTTTTTCGCTAAAAAAACAGGTAAGGGGTTAACCCATGATTTTTTTGCAAAATTTTTGTCAAAAAAAAAATTGAAAAAATATGCTGGCGGTAATCTCTAGATGTCAATTTAAGCGAAATAAGTCAAAATACCAGGTTTGCTACCTTAAACAGGCCATAAATTGATAACCAAAATTTTACATTTGAAACCAAAGCTGGTGCTGTGGCTAAACCCGCTTACCAATTATGCTATAACTTGAGGTAGGGGATTGTTTTGGACCCACCTTTCAGTTTATATGCCATTCCCCAAGATTTGCGACAACTTTTTTTTTCGCTAAAAAAACAGGTAAGGGGTTAACCCATGATTTTTTTGCAAAATTTTTGTCAAAAAAAAAATTGAAAAAATATGCTGGCGGTAATCTCTAGATGTCAATTTAAGCGAAATAAGTCAAAATACCAGGTTTGCTACCTTAAACAGGCCATAAATTGATAACCAAAATTTTACATTTGAAACCAAAGCTGGTGCTGTGGCTAAACCCGCTTACCAATTATGCTATAACTTGAGGTAGGGGATTGTTTTGGACCCACCTTTCAGTTTATATGCCATTCCCCAAGATTTGCGACAACTTTTTTTTTCGCTAAAAAAACAGGTAAGGGGTTAACCCATGATTTTTTTGCAAAATTTTTGTCAAAAAAAAAATTGAAAAAATATGCTGGCGGTAATCTCTAGATGTCAATTTAAGCGAAATAAGTCAAAATACCAGGTTTGCTACCTTAAACAGGCCATAAATTGATAACCAAAATTTTACATTTGAAACCAAAGCTGGTGCTGTGGCTAAACCCGCTTACCAATTATGCTATAACTTGAGGTAGGGGATTGTTTTGGACCCACCTTTCAGTTTATATGCCATTCCCCAAGATTTGCGACAACTTTTTTTTTCGCTAAAAAAACAGGTAAGGGGTTAACCCATGATTTTTTTGCAAAATTTTTGTCAAAAAAAAAATTGAAAAAATATGCTGGCGGTAATCTCTAGATGTCAATTTAAGCGAAATAAGTCAAAATACCAGGTTTGCTACCTTAAACAGGCCATAAATTGATAACCAAAATTTTACATTTGAAACCAAAGCTGGTGCTGTGGCTAAACCCGCTTACCAATTATGCTATAACTTGAGGTAGGGGATTGTTTTGGACCCACCTTTCAGTTTATATGCCATTCCCCAAGATTTGCGACAACTTTTTTTTTCGCTAAAAAAACAGGTAAGGGGTTAACCCATGATTTTTTTGCAAAATTTTTGTCAAAAAAAAAATTGAAAAAATATGCTGGCGGTAATCTCTAGATGTCAATTTAAGCGAAATAAGTCAAAATACCAGGTTTGCTACCTTAAACAGGCCATAAATTGATAACCAAAATTTTACATTTGAAACCAAAGCTGGTGCTGTGGCTAAACCCGCTTACCAATTATGCTATAACTTGAGGTAGGGGATTGTTTTGGACCCACCTTTCAGTTTATATGCCATTCCCCAAGATTTGCGACAACTTTTTTTTTCGCTAAAAAAACAGGTAAGGGGTTAACCCATGATTTTTTTGCAAAATTTTTGTCAAAAAAAAAATTGAAAAAATATGCTGGCGGTAATCTCTAGATGTCAATTTAAGCGAAATAAGTCAAAATACCAGGTTTGCTACCTTAAACAGGCCATAAATTGATAACCAAAATTTTACATTTGAAACCAAAGCTGGTGCTGTGGCTAAACCCGCTTACCAATTATGCTATAACTTGAGGTAGGGGATTGTTTTGGACCCACCTTTCAGTTTATATGCCATTCCCCAAGATTTGCGACAACTTTTTTTTTCGCTAAAAAAACAGGTAAGGGGTTAACCCATGATTTTTTTGCAAAATTTTTGTCAAAAAAAAAATTGAAAAAATATGCTGGCGGTAATCTCTAGATGTCAATTTAAGCGAAATAAGTCAAAATACCAGGTTTGCTACCTTAAACAGGCCATAAATTGATAACCAAAATTTTACATTTGAAACCAAAGCTGGTGCTGTGGCTAAACCCGCTTACCAATTATGCTATAACTTGAGGTAGGGGATTGTTTTGGACCCACCTTTCAGTTTATATGCCATTCCCCAAGATTTGCGACAACTTTTTTTTTCGCTAAAAAAACAGATAAGGGGTTAACCCATGATTTTTTTGCAAAATTTTTGTCAAAAAAAAAATTGAAAAAATATGCTGGCGGTAATCTCTAGATGTCAATTTAAGCGAAATAAGTCAAAATACCAGTTTTGCTACCTTAAACAGGCCATAAATTGATAACCAAAATTTTACATTTGAAACCAAAGCTGGTGCTGTGGCTAAACCCGCTTACCAATTATGCTATAACTTGAGGTAGGGGATTGTTTTGGACCCACCTTTCAGTTTATATGCCATTCCCCAAGATTTGCGACAACTTTTTTTTTCGCTAAAAAAACAGGTAAGGGGTTAACCCATGATTTTTTTGCAAAATTTTTGTCAAAAAAAAAATTGAAAAAATATGCTGGCGGTAATCTCTAGATGTCAATTTAAGCGAAATAAGTCAAAATACCAGGTTTGCTACCTTAAACAGGCCATAAATTGATAACCAAAATTTTACATTTGAAACCAAAGCTGGTGCTGTGGCTAAACCCGCTTACCAATTATGCTATAACTTGAGGTAGGGGATTGTTTTGGACCCACCTTTCAGTTTATATGCCATTCCCCAAGATTTGCGACAACTTTTTTTTTCGCTAAAAAAACAGGTAAGGGGTTAACCCATGATTTTTTTGCAAAATTTTTGTCAAAAAAAAAATTGAAAAAATATGCTGGCGGTAATCTCTAGATGTCAATTTAAGCGAAATAAGTCAAAATACCAGGTTTGCTACCTTAAACAGGCCATAAATTGATAACCAAAATTTTACATTTGAAACCAAAGCTGGTGCTGTGGCTAAACCCGCTTACCAATTATGCTATAACTTGAGGTAGGGGATTGTTTTGGACCCACCTTTCAGTTTATATGCCATTCCCCAAGATTTGCGACAACTTTTTTTTTCGCTAAAAAAACAGGTAAGGGGTTAACCCATGATTTTTTTGCAAAATTTTTGTCAAAAAAAAAATTGAAAAAATATGCTGGCGGTAATCTCTAGATGTCAATTTAAGCGAAATAAGTCAAAATACCAGGTTTGCTACCTTAAACAGGCCATAAATTGATAACCAAAATTTTACATTTGAAACCAAAGCTGGTGCTGTGGCTAAACCCGCTTACCAATTATGCTATAACTTGAGGTAGGGGATTGTTTTGGACCCACCTTTCAGTTTATATGCCATTCCCCAAGATTTGCGACAACTTTTTTTTTCGCTAAAAAAACAGGTAAGGGGTTAACCCATGATTTTTTTGCAAAATTTTTGTCAAAAAAAAAATTGAAAAAATATGCTGGCGGTAATCTCTAGATGTCAATTTAAGCGAAATAAGTCAAAATACCAGGTTTGCTACCTTAAACAGGCCATAAATTGATAACCAAAATTTTACATTTGAAACCAAAGCTGGTGCTGTGGCTAAACCCGCTTACCAATTATGCTATAACTTGAGGTAGGGGATTGTTTTGGACCCACCTTTCAGTTTATATGCCATTCCCCAAGATTTGCGACAACTTTTTTTTTCGCTAAAAAAACAGGTAAGGGGTTAACCCATGATTTTTTTGCAAAATTTTTGTCAAAAAAAAAATTGAAAAAATATGCTGGCGGTAATCTCTAGATGTCAATTTAAGCGAAATAAGTCAAAATACCAGGTTTGCTACCTTAAACAGGCCATAAATTGATAACCAAAATTTTACATTTGAAACCAAAGCTGGTGCTGTGGCTAAACCCGCTTACCAATTATGCTATAACTTGAGGTAGGGGATTGTTTTGGACCCACCTTTCAGTTTATATGCCATTCCCCAAGATTTGCGACAACTTTTTTTTTCGCTAAAAAAACAGGTAAGGGGTTAACCCATGATTTTTTTGCAAAATTTTTGTCAAAAAAAAAATTGAAAAAATATGCTGGCGGTAATCTCTAGATGTCAATTTAAGCGAAATAAGTCAAAATACCAGGTTTGCTACCTTAAACAGGCCATAAATTGATAACCAAAATTTTACATTTGAAACCAAAGCTGGTGCTGTGGCTAAACCCGCTTACCAATTATGCTATAACTTGAGGTAGGGGATTGTTTTGGACCCACCTTTCAGTTTATATGCCATTCCCCAAGATTTGCGACAACTTTTTTTTTCGCTAAAAAAACAGGTAAGGGGTTAACCCATGATTTTTTTGCAAAATTTTTGTCAAAAAAAAAATTGAAAAAATATGCTGGCGGTAATCTCTAGATGTCAATTTAAGCGAAATAAGTCAAAATACCAGGTTTGCTACCTTAAACAGGCCATAAATTGATAACCAAAATTTTACATTTGAAACCAAAGCTGGTGCTGTGGCTAAACCCGCTTACCAATTATGCTATAACTTGAGGTAGGGGATTGTTTTGGACCCACCTTTCAGTTTATATGCCATTCCCCAAGATTTGCGACAACTTTTTTTTTCGCTAAAAAAACAGATAAGGGGTTAACCCATGATTTTTTTGCAAAATTTTTGTCAAAAAAAAAATTGAAAAAATATGCTGGCGGTAATCTCTAGATGTCAATTTAAGCGAAATAAGTCAAAATACCAGTTTTGCTACCTTAAACAGGCCATAAATTGATAACCAAAATTTTACATTTGAAACCAAAGCTGGTGCTGTGGCTAAACCCGCTTACCAATTATGCTATAACTTGAGGTAGGGGATTGTTTTGGACCCACCTTTCAGTTTATATGCCATTCCCCAAGATTTGCGACAACTTTTTTTTTCGCTAAAAAAACAGGTAAGGGGTTAACCCATGATTTTTTTGCAAAATTTTTGTCAAAAAAAAAATTGAAAAAATATGCTGGCGGTAATCTCTAGATGTCAATTTAAGCGAAATAAGTCAAAATACCAGGTTTGCTACCTTAAACAGGCCATAAATTGATAACCAAAATTTTACATTTGAAACCAAAGCTGGTGCTGTGGCTAAACCCGCTTACCAATTATGCTATAACTTGAGGTAGGGGATTGTTTTGGACCCACCTTTCAGTTTATATGCCATTCCCCAAGATTTGCGACAACTTTTTTTTTCGCTAAAAAAACAGGTAAGGGGTTAACCCATGATTTTTTTGCAAAATTTTTGTCAAAAAAAAAATTGAAAAAATATGCTGGCGGTAATCTCTAGATGTCAATTTAAGCGAAATAAGTCAAAATACCAGGTTTGCTACCTTAAACAGGCCATAAATTGATAACCAAAATTTTACATTTGAAACCAAAGCTGGTGCTGTGGCTAAACCCGCTTACCAATTATGCTATAACTTGAGGTAGGGGATTGTTTTGGACCCACCTTTCAGTTTATATGCCATTCCCCAAGATTTGCGACAACTTTTTTTTTCGCTAAAAAAACAGGTAAGGGGTTAACCCATGATTTTTTTGCAAAATTTTTGTCAAAAAAAAAATTGAAAAAATATGCTGGCGGTAATCTCTAGATGTCAATTTAAGCGAAATAAGTCAAAATACCAGGTTTGCTACCTTAAACAGGCCATAAATTGATAACCAAAATTTTACATTTGAAACCAAAGCTGGTGCTGTGGCTAAACCCGCTTACCAATTATGCTATAACTTGAGGTAGGGGATTGTTTTGGACCCACCTTTCAGTTTATATGCCATTCCCCAAGATTTGCGACAACTTTTTTTTTCGCTAAAAAAACAGGTAAGGGGTTAACCCATGATTTTTTTGCAAAATTTTTGTCAAAAAAAAAATTGAAAAAATATGCTGGCGGTAATCTCTAGATGTCAATTTAAGCGAAATAAGTCAAAATACCAGGTTTGCTACCTTAAACAGGCCATAAATTGATAACCAAAATTTTACATTTGAAACCAAAGCTGGTGCTGTGGCTAAACCCGCTTACCAATTATGCTATAACTTGAGGTAGGGGATTGTTTTGGACCCACCTTTCAGTTTATATGCCATTCCCCAAGATTTGCGACAACTTTTTTTTTCGCTAAAAAAACAGGTAAGGGGTTAACCCATGATTTTTTTGCAAAATTTTTGTCAAAAAAAAAATTGAAAAAATATGCTGGCGGTAATCTCTAGATGTCAATTTAAGCGAAATAAGTCAAAATACCAGGTTTGCTACCTTAAACAGGCCATAAATTGATAACCAAAATTTTACATTTGAAACCAAAGCTGGTGCTGTGGCTAAACCCGCTTACCAATTATGCTATAACTTGAGGTAGGGGATTGTTTTGGACCCACCTTTCAGTTTATATGCCATTCCCCAAGATTTGCGACAACTTTTTTTTTCGCTAAAAAAACAGGTAAGGGGTTAACCCATGATTTTTTTGCAAAATTTTTGTCAAAAAAAAAATTGAAAAAATATGCTGGCGGTAATCTCTAGATGTCAATTTAAGCGAAATAAGTCAAAATACCAGGTTTGCTACCTTAAACAGGCCATAAATTGATAACCAAAATTTTACATTTGAAACCAAAGCTGGTGCTGTGGCTAAACCCGCTTACCA